>JAHDVE020006420.1:0-53639 GCA_022606495.2 Halesus radiatus | reverse complement strand
ACAAAACAAAACCGAAAAATAAAAATGCGCACGTTCCAGAGTGGAAGATACTCTCAGTATCGCCCTGGTGAAAGACCACCATTCAGAATTGAAACGTTGCTTGAAATGGCTTTTAGCCGTGTTTGGTGACCAGATCTGAATAGCCAGGTATTCCCCACCTTCCTCCTCCCATTCTCCTTCCCCTCCCCAATACCTTCAGCCTCACAACATTCACCAATTGGGAATGCCATAGTCTCACTGGCTCCAGACGGTTGGGAGCAGTTGGGACTCTTGTGAGATATTCATATAAAAAAAATAAAAAAAAAGTTTGTAAAAAGGTACATAATTTTATTAATTATATTTAATTATGGTTTACTATGAATAAAATATAAAATTATGTCCGGTAAAGTTCATCCTTGTTTTGACATTTGATATTCTAACCTCAAAACTGATCAAAACCGAACGACCATCGATTTGGAGCATTTTGGCGGGCTTTGAAAAATTGAAACATTGAAAATTATTATAACCATGAAAACTAACTTTAGAAAAAAATTGAAACATACTGGTATTCAAGTTTGAACGTCATTTAAAATATATAATATAATAATATATAATATAATACATATAGGACTGGAGTTCCTTATTATATGATGATTATTTTAAAGACTTGCTATATAAACTGGAAGTTTTCTATCGGGAGATTGCGGCTCAAAATCAAACCGAATGGAAAAAATATGGTAGAGCAGTAAGTTTTTTGACTTCTTATTTTTACCCAGAGTTGAAAGCCGGCGTTGTTTCACGAACAATTTATTTACATAAAACAATTACTTAAGTACCCACTTGCATATTTACACATCTTTTCAGAATGGTGACACTGCCAGTCTCACCAAAATCCCTAGCCATAGATTGATCACCATTCGGAATAGAAGTGTTGAAATAGATTTAGCGGTGTTAAGTGACCATATTTGAATGACCAAATACTTTCCAGCCTTCATCTTCCCTGACTCCCTATCCACCCACTTTATTCAGCCTATCAATGTTCCCCAAATTGGGGGTGCCATAATTCCGCTGATTCCGAACAGTTGGGGTAAATATTACAAAATTTTTTTATAAAACTATGGAGTTAAGTCCGCACCTGTCTATTCATTTCAAAGTGTTCGTCTTCTCCTGTCGTATTCTTGATAAGATAGGCAACCTGAAGTTTGTGTTTTAGTCGTCATGCGAGAATAATGTATCAAAGAATTTCAACATAGTATTTTTTTTAAACTACACTCAAAAGTGCAAGTAGACAGAATCTGATAAGTAGGTTTGGGATTTTGTTATATGTGATGCCGGTTTCCTACTACCAAAACCGTTAAATATTCAGTGGTGATAACAACAAATAAAAGGTAAGACTTTATTGTTTTTATTGTTGGGAGCATATTTAAGACGGTGTGAAGTTAAACAACCTCGCAAAATTTTATTTTCAAATGCATTAATTGTAACATGTAGATATTTTATGACCCGGTAAAATTTTTAAATTCTAATATTTTTTTTGCTCTAGCAAAGTAAACAAAATTTATTTGCTACATCGACTCTTTCGAATAACAAGGTTCCATCTGACATGGCAATGTTATGCGATATTGAGACATAAAGTTGGTTTCTCTAGAGCACATTATCGCATGACATTGCTGTGTTAGTTAGAATCTTATTATTCCAAGGGGTCGACGTGTAAATCGAATTTTTTGGAAATACTTTTATCTTTCTAATATCTGCGACATTTACTTCTTTGGCAGACCATTTAATTAATTAACTCTTCCCCGTCTCCTTTCCCTCCTCATTACCTTTAGCCTCGCAAAATACCCCAATTGGGAATGCCATAGTATCACTGGCTCCAGGCAGTTGGGATCAGCTAGGACACCGATTTCTTTTAATGTTTGGAATGATAATTTTTAATAAACGCATACACTGCTAAGAGGAACGGCTGTGCTGCCTGTTTCATACATAACTTAATTTTGGATTTGAGGCTAAAGTACCCATTCAAACTGAATAATACTTTTTTTTTTAAAATTAAAGGTTTAGTAAATGTCTAGTACGTATTAGAAGTATTTTATTTATTTTTGTTTTAAATTATGAAGTATAGGCCATGAAAAAAATCCATAATCTTACTTTACAGTATTTAAAAATAAAAATAAATCATATTTGCTACGTAAATATGATTATGTAAATAAAAAATTTAAAAAAAATGTTTTTTCAGGTTGATATTTTAAATTATGTACGGCAAATTTGTGTTCCAACGTAAATTGTTCGTTTTTAATTTAATTTAAAGTCCACCATAATGTTTATTAAAATATTTCTTTAATTTTTTTATTTTATTTTTCATTATATTTTCAAAGTAGAAGGGGTGAAACTCTTTTTTTACATCACCGTTAGCCCCCAAATAATTGTTAAAAATGCCTCTAAAATCGCGAAAATCAATTCCTTTAACGGCCTATATTTCATAAGGTAAAACAAAAATAAATAAATTACTTCTCATACGTACTAGATATTTACTAAGCCGTTCCTCTTAAGGATTTTTAGGCTAATTATTAGCTTGTGTTTCCGATCATAGCGGTTTTTATCCATTTTAAAGATTGTTTTGTTTGGTACCACCCGGTTTCGTTCAAGTTCCTACGCTTCTTTTCCCCATTAAACAGTTGAAAAGAGCAGAACAATCAATGTGGCATTAATTTAGTACTATTTTTTGAGAGTTAAAGGAACATATATTTTTAGAAATTCCAAGCTGAAAATGATTACTTTAATATAGAAGTTCAGATGTAAAATGCTGTGCTGTTTCATGACGCCAGATCTTACCATTCTGCAGCTTTAGGTAGATACTCCAGTCAATCGAATTTATTCCATAATAATAATAAAAGGTTTATTTGTTAATAAGTTTTTGATTTACATACTCTATAGTTTTAGTGATTGACAAAAAGGTCACTGCTCAGCTATACGTTCCGGAGCCCGGAGTGCAGTACCTATAGAAATATATGAAGTTAAAGTTATATTCAATCTCTACACTTGTATAAAATAAAAAGATATAAAATCAAAAATTTAAATATCGCTAATATTTTTTTACAAAATCGCTAACAGAAGTATCCATTGTATTATTTATCAACGATGTTGTACGACTGACTGTGCAGTCGGCAACCATTCGCTACAGAACTTCTTGAAGCACTCCAGCGATGTCGACCTTTGAATGAATAGTGGTATTTCATTCCAAGGATTTGTTTAGGAATAAATGTAACTATCCTCAAATACAGCGATTCGATGTCTGGGGAGAACAAGTGAATGGTAGTTTTGGCGTGAGTTGTATATGTAAGAGTCACGGGACCGCTGCAGTTTATCAAATAAGGAACCTTCGAATTCATCAAATTGTACATTTTTCTGTTCGACGTATTATCCTATGCCGATAAAGGTATGTAAAGATGAGAAATAAATTCTTCATAGTCTTTAGGCCAGTGAAGGTAGGTACTTTATAACAAATAATTTAGTTAAACTAATCCGGACCACGTCATGCAACATTGTACTACAGCTGAGGTTGCCAACAAATAAAATAACATGATTGTAATGCTAATAACGAGAATCAACACTCCTGTACTTAAGCGCCAATATACTCGTATATGCATTATTTATTATTCCATGTAATAACGATAATAATTCTTAATAATAATAAGTTTTTTTAATACGAATTGTAGGTACGACCTTTTCTTATTGTTGGTTTCCACAATATATCAATATATTTTAGTAAAAAGGAAAGTTGGGTTCTAACAACTGTAAGTTCTCATATTTTGGGTAAATTAAAAAAAAAAGTTTAATATGTATTTCGTTTATACGCCAACGGTTAAAAGATCGACGCCACAAAATCAAAAATCAAAAACAATTTGACATTAAAAACATTAAAATATTCAATACGTCATCCAAATAAATTCCTCGGTGCTTCCCGTATTAAAAATACATTATTTTGATCGTAATCTTATGCACTAGTGTCACAAAGCAAATAAAAATCATGTTTTTGTTTTATTTTTTCAGCGTTAAATAATAGAATAATTATATAATGGGATTTTTTAAATGGACTTGGGTTCACATTTTATTTGGAACAATAATTTTACTAAAGAGCCATCTACACGCCAGAACCGTAAGTCCAATAGCAGTACCGGCCGTGTTGTATCCACCAGTGCCATCTGACGGTAAGATACTTAAGCATTTTGTTTTAATCCACTTAAAATGCACCCACTAATACCATCTATTGGTAAATTGCAGAAACAATTATTTGATTAAAGTAATACTGTCCAACAATATATACTATTGCCATCTATCGGTAAGTGACTGAAACATTTGGCTAAAAACCATCAGTATCGACTACCGCCATCTATCGATAAACCATTGAAATATCATAACATTATCCATGATTCATTTTTTTCAAAAGCATTATTTGTATGATATAAAGTAGGTAGGCAAAACCGAGTTACAAATCAATTCATGCTTTCTACATAGCGGTAAATTAGTGTGATGATTAGTAACTTAGTTCGGTTTCCTGAAAGAAGTTGCTTAGGATCGACATCAGCATTAGGAATGATGTTCCCTAACTGAAGGCGTAGTCAAAGATTTGCAAAAAGCAACATTTTTAATTTAACCGGGGTGTTTCAAGTTCCGCATCACATAAATTTCATTGTAATTAAAGTCATTTGGAAATTATACCATATTGTAAGAACATTCAGTATCTTAATTCACGATGTAAGTACGTGGCTCTTCAGATTTGGAAACACAACTGTGCATAAAATATAAAATAATATTTTTTTAAATAATTCTTGCGACGATGCATTTCTAAAATATGTAGTCAACCGGATAAATACTTTTACAATCCAAATTTATTCATCGCATGTTTTTTGTCTTCATCGCTCTCTTACTGCCATTAAGATACCTCTCAGTGGCAACCACTGCTAACCTGGATATCTTCAGCGCCTACAGATACAGGGATTTAAAGTCAAACCACACTACAGCGTCGCCGCTCGCCAGTGGCGCTGCACTTCACCTACTAACTGCACTACGCGTATCTACGTCAATATCAATAGTTTGCATTGTAAGTGTTGAACAATATGGAATTAAGTTTTTAAAAGAATAAATGGAGTTAAAAACAATTAATAATATGGAAGACTCTGACAAAGATATTATATGAGGAGGCAGATAGAAAAGGCAACAAAACTTTCTGGGTGCATTTATATTCCCAAATCAAGCAGTGAAGAAGGAGAATATTACCACGTCTCACAAAGATCCCAAGAGATTTCGTACTTACTAAGGATGTTGGAAGAAAAATTCTATGTATGTTGGTTTTTAAAATTTTTAACAAAATGAAAAATATTTTTCAATCGAACTGTTGGCTCTGATAGATGACAAATATCAGTTAATAATAGTACATATAAGAGATCTCGGTAAAAACAGCGATAAGCGAACAAGAGAATGCATTTGGCTTATTATGACAAAAATACAGATTTCAAATCTAAAATGCTAACTCGCTAGTGACACACAGTGACGTGCAGTGCACTATATCGTACTTCCATCAGCAGAACTGTTCGTCGTCAAAATATTCTTCCGGTTGCAAATCTGCCGCGACGCGCATTTCAGTGCAGTGCATCAACGCTCTAGAGCTGTCTGACCTTTAAGCCTACTTTGTAATTTGTACCATGAGGTATATGTAAACACACTAAATATGATATGTATTTTAAATTTTTTCCAGCTAAAATAGATGCAGAAACATTAGACTACTTGCAGGAGTCTAGCCAGGATCCAGAAGTTAGGCCAGGTTTATTTCAAGGAGATATAGCATTAGATGACCAGGTAATATTTTGATTTTATCGTCAGTTTTCGAGTTTGAGACAAAATGTAGCTTGAATACTTTGAATAAGGTAATAATTTCGAATGATTTTTATTAAATGAATGTAAAAAGAGATACACTGTAGTCCTTATAGATTAAAGAATGATAATAACCAATATGTTTATTGATGATAAAATACTCAACTTCTTTTGCTTACAAGAAATAATATCAAAATAAATTCGAGGGCTTAAAGTCAAGCCACGTTATCTACAAAAATACAACATCACCGGAGATACAACACTTTCCCATTGTATTGCCTCAAAACGAGACGTATTTAGTTCATAGCTAAAACATAGTATTACATTAAAATAATTAAATTTAAATAGACATCAAACAATCCTTTATGATTATGTTATATCAATATAATTTTAAAAATCCTCTATCGAGACAACACAAGTGTAAAGTATTTCAATTCAATTCTTTTTCCCTTTAAAAATTTTACAAAATTTAGTTTTTAATTAATTTTTAAAGAATTATTAGATAAGACAGGATGGACAACATTCAAAATAATTACTTACAAAAAATAATAAAAATTAAAAGAAAGAAGGTAAAAATGTATAATCTCACTAAATTGCATACAACACATACGGTATTATATAAGTAGCAACAAAGCTTTATGTTTAAACGCAGCTTCATTGATGCTAAATATGTCGATATCCGAAGTGATCCTATTTAACAGTAAGATTGCCCTCCCCACGGGCATGTCATTGGCAAGTTAGTCCTGCACGCCGGGAGGTAAAACAGTCTATGTTGTTGGTGACGGAGATAACCATCGGGAACATAGAAATTAATGCTCTTCATGATAGCAGAGTTTTCGAACCATTGGCGAATCAGTCTGAAGAAATGTGTAACAATGTATACATCCCTTCTGACCTGCAGATGGTTCATTCCGAGCATACCTAAGAGAAAGTTGGTAGGATAGAGTCATGGGTAGTTGTCATACTCCCTCACGTAGAGAAATCTCAAAATTTTCTTCTGAACTCTCTCCAACATTAGAGAATACTTCACCTGATGTGGGCTCCAAACCATTATTGAGTCTCCTGTAAAGTTGCACTATTGTAGAACTGTTAAATGACTATAAAGCCTAAAATTATCAAATAGTTTGAATGAAAATATTGGACACAATGAATTCAGTTTATTTACAGGGGAATACTTCGAAAATGTTTTTTTAAATAATTTACCCAATGTTACTCGTTATGTTATACAAGAATGTTACATGTTATCTAAGAAAACAGTTTTTCTTGCACATTTCATATACATATATTATATACACTTACTTAGATAATTCTTAAAGACAACATTCATTTTCTCATTCAATCACAACCACACAACTATGAACTAAAGTACTTCTTTGTATGCTTCTGCAAATGAACATTGCGCACATCATATTATGAACTAGAGGATACTGGCAAGAATGGGGGAGTTTCCTAAAAGTCACCAGGATTCTCTAACGGTTGAAATATTGATGATTTTCTGTAATATTTTATTTCCTTCAGGCATATGACAACTGGCGAGTAGCTCTGAACTGGCATGTCTTCCCCGAGATGCGATGGCCCAATGGCACGGTGCCTTATCATATCAGCGAGCTGTATGATCCCTTTGACTACAGCACCATCTATAAAGCCATCAGGATTCTCGGCTTCATGACTTGCGTAAAGTTTGTGCCGTGGGATGGGAAGGTGGAAGATTATTTGCTCATCTGGCCGGTCAAATATCCAGCGGTGAGATCAGATTTTTGACCACATTTATTTAAGATTCTTCTAAAATGCGACATCATGGCTGTTGTATTACAGATATTCAGCAGAAGACTCAACGCACACTAATATCAAACAAGTTTTTATTAAATTTGAACAAAAATATTTTTTATTTTTTTGGAATAACTTGTGTGAAGATAATATTAAAAACTCTTAGAATGAAACATGAAACAATGAAACACCGAAAAGATACAGAAAAGAAAAAGATAATGGCAGCAGCTGGGACTAGAACCCAGGACCTCATGGTCTTTCCGGGACCCTGCAATCTAATCCAGTGAGCTACGGCTACCATAATATGTCCCGTAATTCTTTTCAATATTATACTTCGATTTCTTACGAACTGTTAATATTATCTTCAATTAATTCCTGTATATTAAGGTAGCAGCCAAAATATATTGGAATTATGTAAATGATTAATATATTCAGATCTGGTCACCAAACACAACTAAAGCCATTTCAAGCAACGTATTGATTCTGAATGGTGGTCTCTTACCAGGGCGATACTCAGAGTATATATCACTCTGGAACGTGCTGCAAATATACTATTATATTATTTTTAAAGAAGAAGTTGTGAAATAACACAAATTAATCAAATAAAATTTACTTGCGGGATTTGAACCAGCGACCTCCAGATTCATAGCAAAGGATCGTAACAACTCAACCACGGAGACCATCAAAATAGCTTATACATGAACTTCGAAATGATAATTTAGTCTCCTTCAACAGAAGCAATCTTCCCAACGGGCAGCTCTATGATCCTTATATGCAATGCTAGTGATGACGATCGCGTTAATCCATCGTTTGTCAGTTTTTAACACACACAACGGTGCCGGCATCGCTCGTTTGGATGGCTATCATAATAGCTTGGTGTTTGGTTGGCAATTCGTAAATAATGAATCAACGAATTATCAAAATGATTACATGCATCTGGACTTGTCAATATGTGACTAGCCCAGGCATGGGGCCTCTATCGAAGTCTGATTAAAATAATTCAGTTTTCTAATTCAAAATTCATATTAATGAGAGTATTATTATGATTTTCAGGGTTGCTGGTCCTACATCGGAAAGATCGGTGGAGCACAACTCCTCTCTTTGCTCCCTCCCAACGAGAATGGACCGAACTGCCTGGGTAATGAAGGGAAGGCGATGCACGAGATAATGCACGCTTTGGGGATATTTCACGAGCAATCGAGACCGGATAGGGACCGATTTGTCACGATCCATTTCGATAATATCTTACCAGGTAACTTAACAGATAGATTATAATATTTAGAACATAGACATCAGGTGGGATTTGTATGTTTGTTCTAAAGATAATTAATGGAGGTTGAAGAACAGGTGTTATCGATCCATTCGCCACTGATGCAGTCGAGAGACATGTCAAATGTGTTACCAGTGGTTGGCGCCACAAAATAACAGGTTGTTTTAGCACCTAACAGTTTGTCTATTGGATTGTTTTCTGGCTTTCATGTTTACTCCCACCGTCAACATTGATGTTTTCAAGACTAACATTCAATCAATCCTTTCTTTAAAAAGACCTTCCACACAAAATCTTCAGTTACTCAAGTTACTTAGACAGTAAGTATGGATGGAAAAAAGTACAAAACTTAATGATTTGTTCGTATTAATTGATTTGCAATTGCATAACTCTGTATTTACCTTAATTTGAAGGTTTAAAAGTAATTAAGTAGGTACTAAACATTTTTTAGTATCTTTAGTTCATGTCAGAGAGTAACCGAAAAGTACGTATGCGACGATGCATTAATGCAATTAAAGCAAGGAGTGTGGTCCAAGACAGAGTTGTGAGGCAGTCTATCCTCTTTGTCTACCCCTCCCGAGAAACGGCATGATGATTAGGTTGGTTTGTACGTAGCAATATTTTGTTACATACCATCTCAAGTGCAAAAGCATTATTTTTTTTTATAGCTTTCCGGAGAAACTTTGAAAAGCAGGCCGCTGAAAACACAACAGTTACCTTTGAGTACGATTATGACTCCATCATGCACTACGGAGCCAACTACTTTGCCAAGACTAGAGGGAAACCAACCATCACCCAAAAGCATAAAGGTAGCAAGATTGGACAAAGGCAGTTCCTCAGCAAAACCGATTGCCTGAAAATTAATGATCTCTACGGCTGTTTGAAGAATAAGAAAAAAGCCAAGAAATACTATGCTCTGTGTAGAAATTTTGGAGTGTAGGAGAAAATATAATAAAAAAATTATTACAAGTGAAAGTAAGTCTCAGATAATCCATGTCCTGAAACAGTCAAACCTCTCAAAAGGTTTCTAGCGTCAATAAATTTACACACATTTTTCAATTTATTAGAATAAGTTATTGAAGCTTATAAGATTTATAAACCTCATTGTAACATTTATTCATTGAAGAGAATAATATCAAATCTCAATAAAAATACGAAACAGGAAGACACAAACAACAAAAAGGTAACGGTCACAACTGGGACTCGAACCCAAATCCTTAAGTCTTACTGGGACTGGCGTCTCTACCAATTGAGCTATTAAGACCTGATTATTTATATCGATCGTATATATCAATTTGAGAATTACAAATACTATCCTCAATTAATTCCTATATGTTTTTGTTACTTAATAAATTAGGAACTAATTTTTCAATTTCTTCAAACTTCTAGATCAATGCTATTTTAAGTTCGTAACCTCATTTCTATCATTAACTATTGAGCTTTGAAACATTTGTTTAGCTGTAAATAAAATATGATGAAACACCATATTGGTTGTTAGAGAACAATAGTTTTACTGCCCGATTTTGATTTATTGAACAAACAATTTGGCATCCTGTCTTACTTTTTGATTCAATAAGACATTGCAAAGCTCTAGGGCTTATGATAGAAATAACAGTGCGGGCTGAAAATAGTAGCGTCTACCTACAAATTCAAAACAGAAAAAATTGCAAATTTAATAACGCCAGAGATCACTATTCAAGAGGTTTGGCTGCTTCCGTGCAAAGATTTTTCCCTTTATTATTGAATAATGCCATGCAGAATGTACTGATTTTGATGAAATAAAAAAAAATAATCTACTATATTTTACACATCAAAGGGAAAATGTGAAGTTTATCGGGTCCATGTATTAATGTGTCGCTAAATATTATTTTAAGTTTAAGCATACACACTTTGGAAAATGGAAGTAAACTGTTTATTTATAACATTGAATTTCATTATCATTTATTCTGACCGATTATGGTAACGTTGTTCAAGATATGCTTTCCTTGAATTCTTTCCTCAGCAACGCATTGCTTCATAGTAGCAGGTAGCGCTCGTAGGTAAGTTTAATATTGTTTTCACTGAGGAAATTTGATATGTGGATTGTATGGTGGGGTGTAATTTACTGATCGCTTCTCAGACACAATAAACTAATGAATTATGCAAATTTTCGTTCAATTTATGCAATAAATATGCTTATTATGAGTGATCGCAAATATTAATTATCCTAAATGATAAAGATTAATCAAATATAGAAGAAAAATGACTAATTTAAAATGGGAGTAAAATATACTTCTCACTTCCTTTAATGGGCTTAGTAAGAACGCTTCCATTCTAGAGTTAAGAAAAGGAAGGAGAGGAAGTTCAAGAAAAGAAAAAGGTATGAGGATGGGTAGGAATCTGGGGGTCAGTGTATCCAGGAGTGACGGATGTATGAATCCATACCTGACTCCCAAATTATAAAGAACAACTGTACTACTCCCATTTCACACTATCTCATTAACAATTCCATATAGTGAGAAACAAATACCTAAGCAAAATTATTGTTTTTGAAGCCACAAAAGTTTTTTTTTTAAACACAAATGTTGCCTTGTTAAGAATAATATGACCATATTTTAAGTCCTCCTACTGCCATCATAATAAGCAGGAAATGATGTTTGTGCAATGGTGGAGAACTTAGCTAACAGAGGATTGCGACACCGCAGCGGGAACCCAACACTTTGAACGACTCGACCAACCAACTATCTTAACAGGTTAACATTAAAAACCTTACTATATGCTTGAGCAGAAAAAATGAACTACAAAAAAGAGCAAGAACATTGAGGTATATAAATACAGTCCATGTTCCTAGTAAAATCGGTGTATAATATTGTTATTGCATGCGAGTTAGGAAGAGAGTGAGGGGGCTGTCAATGTCGCCCGAATCCTTCAGACTGCGAACGGAGTGGCTGTGCCACACAGCTGGGAAAACCACGGTCCTGAGCACTTCTTTGAATTACCGGCGTGCCTACTTCATTATTTGTTTCTTGAGTTTTAACATTAAAAAAGCCAACTTGCACGAATATTGATTACGGTAAAACCGAAGAAAGATTACACCATTGCTTTTTCTATCTTTTCCAGAACAACATGTCTAGTCATGTAGGTATTTTGCAGTTATCATTGGAGATCTATATCCGGTAAGCGCTTGAAATCGACTGAAGCATTGTCTATAAGATTCCAATGGGTCTCATCTTGTTGCCCATATTTCAAACGCTGATGTTTACTCCACTTGTATATCTCTATGAGCAAGAATGATCGCTCTCATTTGCAGTTCAAGAAAAAAAAATGTAACTACCAAGATGGATCGTTGGTACAGTTTATCAATAGTTTTGGTGATAATGGTGTTTGAAAGAGAGAGTACGAAAATAGTGGTGGATGATGAATACTTGGAGCAGATCGATGAGTTTGTATATTTGGGAAGTATGTTTACGAGAGATGGAAAGAAGGGTGAATGCAGGAAACTCCATTAACGAAGGACTAAACGCGGTTGGCGCTAATAAAAAAATATCTAAAGCGAAGCTGCAGTCCACAATGAAGTGCTGATACCAAACCCTAATGTATGGCAGTGAGGCATGGAACCAGCAGAGTAAGGATGAAAGTAGATTGAATGGTGTAGATACCAAATCACCGAAGCGAATGTGTAACCGACGTGATCGTTTGATCGTAATTATCATGATTCTTAGGATTCTAATTTTGCGACATTATGTTGATACAAGCCATAAGTGCGGGAAATACCGATTTATTCTAATCCATAATACGGTACCCGAGGTCTGTTTACCTGAGGGTAATTTACAAACGCCCGGCTTTAAATCCCGGGAATTTCGCAGTCGCCAGAAAAAGGCAGTTACGTTGATTAACAGCGAACTAATTAAAAGCCACCGAGCCACAGTTCGTAGTTTACGAAGGAACCCGAAGAATAGTTCGGATGTGATTAAAAAGGGGGACTTTGGCCGAAGCAAGGTCAGTAGTGGACAGAGACGAGTGAGTAGAGACCGTCCGGCCAGTGGTCGTAGTCGAGACTCCCGTCTCCTACAAAGCAAACAGGCCACTTGCATCCCCAGCCTGAGACGCTGTGAGAAAACTCGGCAGGAACCGCCGAACTCCAACGCCCACCGTTCGAGTGCAGTCGAGTGCCCTTCGCCTCCTGCCCTCCAACGCCGTGATCCCATCAAGGCACATATCCACCACCGCAGGAGTCACACTCGGACGAGCAATTGTGACTCGTACCCAGTCACATCTTGTAACGAAAGAAAGTCTTTCATTTCTCCTGCCTCCCACCTGAAGGATTCCTGAACCTGCCTCAAGGATAGTCGGCCCCGTACCCACAGAAGCATAGAAAGTGACTTGACCAGCACCCTACATGTTTACAGTCTTGTAACGACAATGGTCGCTTACAGAATGTGTGGTAAAACTATCTATGATTGTGTGAAAAATCTTGAGATTCACAAAGAATGCAAGCTGATGCAAGTGTAATGAGTAAGATTAAGTAAGGGACGCTTAGGGCGTGTAGAGCGAATGAACAAAGAAAGGACTGTAAGGAGAATATGACGCGAATGTGAATGGAAGAAGTCGAGGACGCCCTAGGAAGACATGGCACAATCAATTGAACCAAATACTTGAGTCGGGCTATGTCAAAAGGTCAGAATAACAGAAAAGAATGTACGAGACAATATATGAATGGGAATGAAGCAAGTGTATGCCAAAATCAAGATATTTGGTAGTCCATCCTCTCTGCTTACCCCTTCGGTTAAAAGGTGTGATGGTTAGTTAGTTTATTTTTGCCCATCAGTAAGGATTTTGAAACGCAGAAAAAAGGACCTCTTTACATCAATTGATGTGACTGGACAGTATTTGAACATGGTTACATGTGTAAACAAACAATAATCATCTTTAGCAACACCAGTTTGTGATTTTGCTCTGAATTTGTGTAAAATTTGTGTATATGCTATTATTAAAGAGCAACTTAAAATATCCAATAAATTAATAAAACGGACCACTGACGGTTCTTTATTTAGGCAGCGGTTACAACGGAGCTGTCATTGGAAGTACAATATGTAATATCTAACACATGTGACAAAACATCAAAGAAAAAGTCAATACATACTATATATTTATTATAAAACACTTATTAGAACCTATGTACAAATCTAAAACAAAATCGTGGGTTTACTTATTTTTGTTCTGGTATTTTCCCCTCATGAATCTAGGTAAAGGAATGACACCAGGGCAAGGAATCTGCCCTCTGATTTCACACATGCAAGCCTTGTCACAGCCGTGGCCAAAGTTAGCAGGATTGTCTTTCTTTTCTTTCTTCAGCGCCTCGGCAGCGAGCACCAGATCCGTCTTCCCGATAACTTTGAGAAGATGTTCTTGTACCTCTTCTTTTGTCTTTCCATCAATATCTACCAGCATTTGGTTCCCATCGTCGAGGTAGAACTTCATGAATGGCGAAGGAGTCATGTTTTTGAAGGTGGCTATTTGAATTGAGGGGTTTTTGTATTGAATTTGCGGCAAATACCAAAAGACGAAGTCCCGCGCTCCTTCGTGATGCTCGCCGTGTGTGTTGTAATTTATGGTCATGACCTTAACCTTATCCTTTAACATCAGTTTACCGGCGTTTAAATACTCCATCGTCCGCCTAATAGGCGCTTTACCCAACATGAACGGCATTTTGATGTGATTTGCGGCACAGTTTTCAAAAGTAACCTCAAACTTAAACGTCAGACTTGACTAGAAAAAATTGCGATGTCTTTAACAAACTTGCTCTATGGGTGATTTTAGTGTTGCCGTGCTATTAAATAATATTCAAATAAAATAAGCAAACGGTACCTAACCCCAAATCGTCGTTCTGATCGAACTTTGCATTTACAAAAATGTTTTTCTCAGGAGATGAAAGAGTATCCCTAAAAATATTAAAATACATATTTTTTAAATTTATTTTATGCATATAATATAACATTTAATAGAAAATAATTGCTCTTATACAAGGAAAATAGGAAGTTTCCTTCATCTGCTGAGAAAACATATAGATACAAGGTTGAGTCACTGAGATATCACTGTCACTAGCAAGTGCAAAGAGAAAAGCGGGCTTTACATATACGCTTTTTTGCGCGGCGTTTCGAAGCGCACCTGTAAAGACCGCTAAGGTTACCTTCGTTAAGTTTTTAAGTAGTAATGTAAAATTGTGCCAAAATCACCAAATACGTTGTTGCAGAACTGGCCATCTGAAAGAAAAAAATCAGCGCTGGTGAAAAACAACTAGAATGGGTTAATTTGTGTCAATTAAAATAGTTGACAGCACGTTTAAAATAAAAATGTAAGAATGGCAAAAGGTAGAGAATCTCACGAAATAAATCGAAAGCGAGGTATTAAAAAATATCTGATATGGAACAAAAAGAAAATCGTTTTATCGTTTACCCACTTACATCTTACCGATTTAAAAAAAAAAAACAAAGCAACAGTCGTTATATAATTTACGCTAACGTTAAACAAAACAATATCGAAAGCTTAAAATAGTTCTTATAACATTGTATAAGTGTTTGTTTTTTTGTGTAATATTAGGCTGCTCTCTGACGGTCCGGTGAGGAATGAACATTTCACTCGTTACTGCAGACACTGCACAGAAAGTCAAGTTTGTTAAAGTAAGGTAACGGTTTGCAACGTAGTCCACTGTGGAACTTTTCTGCGCAGTGTCTCCAGTAGCGAGTAAAATGTTCATTCCTCACCGGACCATCAGAGAGCAGCCTTCATAATTTGCAACCCATTATTTACATAGCTTAGCGCATAGCGCGCTTTGTTTTAATCGTTGATTTTGAAGAAACAGTCTGACCTAAGTCGCTAGACTTTTTCTAGGAAAAGAAAGCATTTTTTAAATTTGTTTTTGGATCCGGTTCCTCTTGGAATATATGTTTATCAAAAACAAAAAAGTTTCAGAGGAACTAGTTATTTTTTCTCTGAATTTCTCTAGCCATCCCGGGATGTAACTCATTTCAGATATTAACCATCTTTATCATAAAATTATTTAAATCTATCAATCTCTGGGCGCCCACTATTTGTACACGGTTGACATTTGTCACATGAGAACGAGTCGCTTCTTTGACTCGTTCCTGTGTTCAACAGATCGGCTGTGGAATGATCTGCTCGCCTATGTACTTTTTTTTTTTTTTTATATGAATACCACACAAGAGTCCCAAACTGCTCCCAACCGTCTGGAGCCAGTGAGACTATGGCATCCTAAATTGGGGAATGTTGTGAGGATGAAGGTATTGGGGAGGGAAGGAGAAGAGAAGGTGGTGAAATACCTGGCTATTCAGATCCAAACACGGCTAAAAGCCATTTCAATCAACGTTTCAATTCTGAATGGTGGTCTTTCACCAGGGCGATATCTTCCACTCTGGCTTACTCCCTCTCCCACTTCTCCCACTCACAACATGGGTCTCTTTCAAGACCCATGTTCACTCCTTCCTATCCTCTAAAAGACCCTCCTCACAGTATCTTCAAAGATGATATAGGCCTTAAGGGAAATTATTTCCCTTAAGGCTTCCTGTGTGGAGTTACTGTAAAAAAAATCTATGAAAACGAACTAAAAAAATAAGAAATTTCTTTTATTTAAGTTAGAAGGTAAACATTGATAAAGAACAAAAAGGATGCAGCTCCTTATAACAGTTTGAATAGTTCGTGTGTAACGAAGAAGCAAATAAAACCCCCTCTGAAGTCAAACAGTGCTTCATTTGATTACGAATTGGGGCCATTCCAATTATTTATATTATATAGGGAGGTTCTCACCGTAAATAATAATGTATTGTCTATTACGAATAGTCCAAGGGCACACACTTCAGGACGACGTCTTATCATGAAGGTAGAAAACTGATGTAGCTAGAAGTATATTCTAAATTATTAGATAAATATTTTATGATGCAATAATAATACATTAGTCGAAGTAGGTAACTAAAATATAAAACAACGAAAATACGTAGGTACAACCTGACAAAAAATGTAAGAACACAAAGGGGGCGGTGCGTGCTATCGTTAAAATTGATTTAAATGCGACACCAATATGGTATACATACAAATTCAACAATAATTTTCATGCACCTTTCAATCTTTGCAATAAAGGATTTAACATTTCTACATAGAATTCAAAATAATAATACCGACAGTACCGAGCTTCTGCCCTTAATTAATTTTAACATACATTTCAGACGTACCCGCCATACAGCACTATTGTACACGCATATTTAGAATACAAATTCACCAATTATCTGCGCTCTTCATTCATTCAATAATATTTACCTAAAAACTCTAACATTGATATTTTATCAGACTCGCTGATCACATTTAAAAGGAGCATTTGACAATTATATAAATTTCTCAAAACGCGCATACACATGGCATCACTTCTATAATATGTAGATTATCTCTTCTTACATCTACAAACACATTCACACATACGCACAAACTTATACACTACACATGTCACCCTGTAAATAGATGTATAAATAAGACATTACAAGGAAACATATCACAGGTACCTAATTTTAGTATCTGGAAAATGTTTTTCGCTGCAACAAATCTACTGTTTTGTTTCTATTATAAAAAAAATGTAAATTAAAATAAAATAAAATAAAGTTAAAAAAATGCTTTTTTTAAATCACTGTTACCGGTATATTTTTAGTTTGACTCAACTTTCTAAAAGAAGACTATTCAAAGTCGTATTCTAAGGTAATTTAACATTTGAATTTGTTATTTCTGTGCACTCTGTAAGCGAGACAATTGCATGTAAACGTGTTTCAAATCCAATGATAAACTGTCAAATTTGGGAGTAAAATATTACCTCCTAATAAATATATGAATGTACTAACATTTTGTTTCAAAATCGGTGCTGATGGCAGCATAGTATTGAATAAAATGACCCAGTTCATTAAATTTAAAAATCTTTTCGTCTAACTGTACGTACAGTCTGACATTTAAAAGTAGACACAAATTGAGGGTGCTGTGATCGGTTAAATGGTTTTAAATGACAACACTATGGTGGCTCATATGAAATTAAAGTAAGGTTAAAAAACCGCAACGTCCCAAATGCATATTTTTGACTTAACAAAGCGGTCTTCAGAAATTACTGGTACTTTCCGAATGGAGATGATTTTACATCATATTCTAAGACAATTTTATATTTAAACTTTTTTTCATTACTTATCGCTTTGCAAGAAGATAGTGAAAATGAAACATGGAAAGGCAATTTTTTGTATTTCTGAAATGTATTTATCAAAATATACCAATTTATTAGAAGTTAAAAATAAAACATAATCTATTTCACTGATCGAAATTGTAATGTAAATAAAGAGTTGATTTTTTTCTAACGTACTGTGAAATTCGAATGTGAAAAAAATTGTATGTGTAGAACAAATTTCATGGACAAATTGACACTTTATTAAATGTCTACATTTTATTGCCAAACTACTGGTATGTAATATTCAAACAAAACTTCCAATTTGATTTAGTACTTACTTTGCTCAGAATATGTGTGTTGCTTTCTTTCATCATCATTTTATTAATCAGTTTTCCCGTTTTATCGGCCTGAAATAATAAAGGCCTTCTTTAGGAACTACATGCATGGATGTTAGAGCGAACGCACGTTTATAAGATCCTCGGTATGGGATCAGCGCTGGATCTGCCATACGTTCATGCTGTGCAAAAAATATATGAGGAATCTCTGAAGGTGCGCCGAAATATTCCCTAAATCATTAAAAATTACCTGTAATGTCCCATATCATGGAATAATTATGTCTTGCGCAAGCAACATTACAACCTGTATCTAGATCTCTAGGGCGCCGAAATGTGTACTGAACGATCGTCAAAAAAGGTATGGAAAAAAAATTATTACGGTATTCCTCATAGAACGACTTTTCAATCTCAAGTTAGCTTGTATGGTACCTATTTTCTACAGGTCACGCGTAATGTAGTTGCACGCAATGTTATTTTGTCAAATTAATGACGGAATGGAATATTATAATATTGGCTTTAGACATATTTGATTTTATAAATCCATTTGTTCAGAGGTTAGGAATTGGTAATCTGATTTTTTATATAGCAAAGAAGGGGGGGGGGGTAAATATAATTTAAATACTGGTAAACACTCACACACTCATAGGTAAAGAGATCTTATAGACGTGCGTTTAATCTGCTTAACTCCGGGGTCAAGTCCGTATCTTTTGCGTTAGCTGACGCAATTTGGCAGTCCGTATCGCACTGACAAGTTAAGTCTGTGTTTACGTTAAGAGATAAATCCTTAACACAGATAAAGAGACGACGCTACGTTTATGAAAACTGTCAAAATGTGTTGTTTATGCTCGATTTAACTTGCGTTAGTTAACCCAAAATATACATATGTGGCCCCCAGAAATCTTTGAAAGCCCTTTGAATGGTAGCACAGGGTTGTAAAAAGTAATTATTTGATCCCGGTACAGAAAACTTACCAAACTCTTGCATCTAGCGCAATATAAAATCATCATACAGCACAGGTTAATATGAACACACAACTCTTCAACGGATGATCCCAGAAAGACGTAGAACTTTGAGTCTTCTTTTCCCATCAGCACCCAATTCGAGCGAAGAAAGACCATAGTCAGAAAGAGAAATAGGTTGTACACAATCATCCCGAAAGACAACAGGAAAATCAGCACTAGCTTCGTTGAGTAAGTTTCATTTACACTCTCAGCATAATCACAAATATTGTCATAAGCTCTCCAGAAAATCATTATTCTGTCAAGTACTATACTATCCCTTTCATTTGTAGACAACTGTTTCAAAAGATGATTTTGTCGCCTCGTGGTTGTTTTGGCATGTAAATTTGTATAATCGGAGTCGCTTTTTGACATCAGCTTCTTCTCAATAATCAGTTCTAATTCAGCGTTTATTATGATTAATCCATCATTGGCCTGTATTACCAAAGTAACAAAATGCATCACAGTGATAGAAGTAACGTATCCAGGGAAATACATGGCGCTCATCAGCATTAAATGCATTCCCTTTCCTATACCCGAAAAGCCCAGAACTGCGAGATTCATAAAAATTTGACTGAAGTACAAAAGTGATTGCAAGAGTATTCCTCGGAGTATTTTCAATTTATTCATAGAGAACTTCTGTTCGATTCCAGCGGTATGGAAAATTTGTTTCAACTCGTCCAAGTGTTTGAAATTATTCCCGTGAAAAGCAATTTGAAAAAACATTGTCATGTACAAACACACGACCAAACATATTCCAGTAATTATTCGGATTCTAACAGTAGCCTTTAAGAGCGGGGAGGAACTTCTCGGATCTACAACAGTCAAATCTTGGTCGTTGTATAATACGATAAAGCAACAATACCCATATACGAATAACATCATCAGCATTTGAAGTAAGTATCTTTTATACATTTTGGTTTTTATAATGCCATTATCGAAAAAGTATGTCATGGGGAATCCCAAAATCCGTCCGATGAATATGAGCGGTTCGAGAACATCGTATGCAGAGTTCGCTTTTAATATTTTCTCCTTTAATAGAGCCAGTCGTGCCCTTCTTCCTTTAATGGATGTCGGAACCATTATTGAAACTTAAATGAATCTTATATTTTAGTCGATTTCCCTTATAATCTCCCACCAATCCAAGTTCTGCGCTGGCCTGGAAAATGAAATTCACGATAATTCAAACATCTTAAAAAAAATAAATGCTATATTTTTGTCACTTTCTATGCAATATTTCAACAATTCGGGTATACTCTTTGGATTGGGTTGCTCATGTTTTTATTTCAATTTATATGAACTCCTCTACCATCGCGTTTGTTAAGAGGATTGGTTTTCTTTACCAATGAGTATATATACTATTTTCGTCTGAAATGGCCTTCATAGTTCACGGTAACTCATTTTAAAGATCGACAAAAGCATTTTTCGTCATTCAATCCAATCGTTATACGGGCATTGAATCATTATTTTGAATTCTTTGAATCGACATTAAAATAATGACAGCGACAATAAAATACTAAAGGGCCCTCTAATGAGGTCCAATTATTGATAGATTTTTTTTTGGAATCGGTGCAATCTACGTTATTCTTCCTTTCCAATCTATTTCAACCTACTTAGATACCATAACAAATGTTTTGTTATCATCAGTGAAATAAAAAGACTTTATGATTTTGTTTGTCTACAAATTGAAGCACTGTATTCAAAAAACACCTTTTTACAAATAATCCAAAATGCATTTAGAAGCTACCCTCATTAGGTAACAACTTTATTTGTACAGTAAATAATGGTTTAACTGGTTCACGTTTTAACGATTACAAACTGTGATTTGTTAATGTGCCACTAGCACGATGACCGCTTTTCTACGTTCAGGGAGGATTTCCAAATCTAAAGCACTAAAAAGTCGAAAATTATTGTCGTCGAATGGCTGTATAAATTTAAATAAATGTCGATTTCCACACGCAGGTGAACAGTGAAAATGATCAAAAATTGAAAAGTACGTACCATGAAATTTTTGATCTTCACCTATTGTCGAAAGGAAGTGGAGAATTTTTCACATGAAACTAGATTTAAAATATAATGAAACAAATAATAGAACTTTTCTTGTTTTTCACATACCGAATTCTTAATATTCATGAAACAATAAGTCGAAAAATGTAGAATGCGTCGGAAGTGTTTGTTTTATACTAAGAATGGCACAAATAAACATTGATATTTTGGACATTTCAAAGCTAATTTCGGAAATATAAGAAGCCGCCATTTACCTATGATGTATCCACCACTGTGTCTGCACATTGCTAAATAAATACTGAACAGCATTTCTTTTCAATAACCCCGCCAATCAAACATGACATAATATTTTACGTTCAATCATGTCAGTATAATGCAATTCGTATTAAAAAAATGGTATTATATCAATTATTTTTATAGTCAATATAAAATTTACGCTGAAAACTAATAAATGTAAATATATTTTTTTTAAATGGCCAGTTGTAGCAATGTTCTCATTTACTACTTTCATTATTTAAGTGTCTATAAATTAAGGTTACCTGGTGGACATTAAAACCAACATAGATTTACAGTGGAATTAAAAATATCTACTAAATAAGTAATTTAAAATCTAACTTGCTCGGGAAGCGATTTCCTAAATCCCTACGTTAATACTTGAAAATTATGCATCATTTTCAAAAAAGTTTGAAAATGGCATGAACACAAGCGAAACAGTTGTAACACAAACGAATACTATACGCATACAAACAGAACTTTCCGATTATATTTTAGTAATTTTGATTATTAACACAATTTATAATAAATAATAAAGTAAAGACGTTAAATTTTTGAATTGTGGGACATAGATACTGCAATGAAAATGGTTATAAATTCAATGAACAAGAAATTCATTTTAAAGAGCGCACGTTCGAATGTATTAGTGCGCACCGATAGTATTGCGAGCTCACTTCAAACTGGTTAGAACTAGCTTGGAACATTCGCCTGCAGTTCCCTCTTACGCCGCAGAAGCCCTAGGACACTTGGTACGTAGTGACGCCTTTCATAATCTTAGAATATTCTCATTGTAATTTGATGAAGATAGGTAGATAGACAGTTTACTTGCTTTAAAATTCTATAAAATTTTACATTATATTTAGTAAATTTCACAAATAATATAATATACGAGTATTAAGGTAATTGATAGATAATGATATTTTCTACTTGCTACGCTAGCTTGGGCCGTGTTATAGCAAATAGTTCATTTCGATTCGTTGTAATACAAAATATGCTATTTTGTAAACATATGTGTAGTACACCTTAGATTACATAATAATTAAAAAATAAATGAAAATACTTGCACCTTTCACGGACCATCTAAAATAAAAACGACGCCTCCTGAATTAAAAAAAGTACGCAAAATTTACGCGATACATCATACATAATATTTTTATATAGTAAAAATAAAGGTAGAAGTACGTTTTATCAGACGTGCTGGCGTTTATATTAAATGTTTTTCAAGCTTTACAATTTATCTGTAACTCTAAACCGATATAAAACCACAATGACAGTCGAACTCTCCTCTATCTGTTGTGCTTGGGATAAGCAATATGAATTCTCACGTTTCAAAAACTTTAAAGGGGTTGGTTTTACCGTATCCTTTACTATTTCTCTTAACCCTTACCACTCCATTATTTTTTAATATTTGTTGTAAGCCAACTCTGATTTGATAGGCAGTTACAAAAAGGTTATTTTAGAGTAAAACAAAAACGGAAATCAGTCAAAATCTTATTAAAACGTGAATTTACATGTTTTTTATCGAATAATCACAAGAAACAACGTCACGTGTCAAGTTTTGCGCGCGAAAATACAACGCGAGTGCACATCTTATCTTGTCGGCCGCCAGCCGACAACGGAGTTGTGAGTACAAATAGTGATGTCGGCCGGCACCCGACAGATTGGTTTTTTTTTTCCTCTATATTATTTTTTCTTTTTCTAATTATAAATACACTCATCAGTTACAGCTGCCTAAGCAATTCGTGTGCAAGTGCTGCGCTTAGTGTACAATTTGGAGAAGGTCCCATTATCCATGAAAGTAGTCATCGGTATCATGGCGCAACACTAGACAGAAGCCTGCGTACCCATCTGGAAAATGTTATCAAGAAGACCGAGACTCAAAAATATTGTAAGAATACTAACTGAAACTAGTTGAGGTTGTGACGCAAACATCATACAAACTGCTAGAATTGCCTTGGTCTATTGCGCTCCAGTGTGGGCTTGAAGTGCACACACACAGAAGACCGACGTGCAACTATATACTGCTATACACATGGTGAATGGAACACTTTCCTCAAACCCCACTAGAGTGGCTCCCTGTCTTCTCCAACATCGCACCGCCTACTGTAAGACGAGAGACAACAACCCTCAGGGTATACAAAAAGCCCGTAAATAGTAACATTCCACGTTAAGATGACCTTGAATCGCAGCGGACTCAGTAGCAGACTTCGGACGTGAAAAAAAGCACCTTGTATTACCTACCAGGGTTGCCAGGGTTCTCTCTCCCTCGGAAGACGTGGACCTCATTAAACCGCATCCGGTGCAGTCGTAGCCGTTGTTCATAAATTTTGAGAAATAGGGCCTAAAGAATTTTGGAATTTATGAATGTGGAAATATTCAAACAACAGAAGACACCGTAGAAGAATGTCCTCTTCACCAGTTACCTTATGGTACATCTGTGCTGAACCAAGTGACTCCCGATGTCGTCGACTGGGCGAATAACATCAGCATACCTCTATGACCTCCACCAACTCTCCTCCACTATACGAAGAAGAAGATATAACTGTTTTTGTAAAGTCTTCTGGGCGTAAATAAATAGATAGATGCCAGCAACAAAATGACGAACAGCGATCAGTGCCATGTATTGGTTTGTTTGCATCGAAACGCAAGTCGTTAAAATAATAAATAATCACTATTCATGTAAATAATGACTACTACATGAGCAATAATATTTTTACTATGATTTACCTGTACATACCTACTCACACTCTCTATTCTGCAAATTTAAAAAAAAAAACTGAATTGAATTATCCCTAGGTATTTTGCATTTATTTATTATCCACCCAGGGCAACGGTGGTTAAACTTATTATAAATTAAATAAGAAAGCCTTTTTAATCCTGTTATATATGGTAGTTAGTATGTGTTTACACAGCCCCGATGAAGTATCAACTGACACTAGTTTTCTATATTTACAAATGAAGTTGAAGAACTTCTTAGTAACTAAGTAATTACTATGGGAGTACATCTTTAAAACTAACTAACCACCACTCCATTTCCTCGCAGGGGCAGGAATCGAGGATAGGCCTATCCAAGAATTATTACTCTGTATCATTTATGTATTCTTTTTTTGGTTAAATTCATTTCAATAAAAAAAGGGGTGTTGAACAAAATGTTTTCTCGATAAAATTATTTTTAAATATTTGGAAAATTTAATTTGTCACACGTTTTTAGTATTTCTCGATACATTTAGGCCACCTGACGAATGCCTGTAGAGAAAGCATTTACCTAGCAATTTTTGTTTATTTGTTGCATTCAGTCCTTTTTACGTGATTTTCCCAGCTGTCCGGAGTCAGTGGGACAACGACATGTCTAATTTACTTAATTTTGTGAGGCTAACGGAAGTGAAGAAGGAAAGTGATTTGTAAGAGGAAAATTGGGAAGTATCTGGATATTAAAATCTGGTAATTAAACATGATTAATACCCTTTCAAGCAACATTTTATTCTGAACGGCTGTATTTCACCAGGGCGATACTTATGGTGTCTATCACCTTGAAACGACGTGCAAACATACTTTTTAAATATATTTTACATAATATGCCTAAATGAAATAATTCACCCTTGTTTGCCCACGCGTGCGGTGATTAATTTTCCGACACTTCCGGAGACCAGTTCAATTAACTTATCGCTTTACCAGGGAGGTTTTCCAAAATGAAAACATAAAGATGCAAAAAGAAAGGTTTATGAATTAGTATTTTACATAATGAGACTTTTTCCAGTTCACCAAAAGTTGTGCTTCCTTGTTGACCAATATCTAAAATTTACTTCCAATAATTTATTTATTTTAGCAATTTGGTACTTATTATAGTTCGATATAAATAAAACATGATCCTTTTAATTTGTTGCCAGATTATTTCACCAAAAAAATTAATACAAATGAATGCGTCAGTACGGAGCAAGTTTAAAAAAAAATCTTTTATCGGAACGGAACTACTTCCAAAACTTTAGGAATGCGAATGAACAACGTTCCGGTTTTCTCTGGTTAATTTCAAGCACTGGTATGATCATCTAATAACATAGAATAGTATTAATTAATTAACGTTGGTTTAACAACCACTTCCGAAATTGCCACCACTAAATATTAATTTACCCTAGAATGGAAGCGAGGAGTAAAATTTATTCTGCCCAATTCCAAACGATGTTTCACTGAAGTGACAACCGATAGTGCTAGATTTCTTCCAGATATGCTTTCTTGGAATTCGTTCCTCAGCAATGCATTTGTCTTCATTATAGATTGTGCTTTTTTCTCGTGGGTAAGTTTAACAATTTTTTTCACTTTTTTCAAATTTTTGATCAATCCAAGCGCTAAATATGTTTACAATGAGTAATTGCATTTTTTTAAACTACTCGCTTCCAAATGGACTAAGGAATAACGCATTCATTCACTGGTTATAATCCCTTTTTTGATTAAAAACATTTATTACAATACTATTTTCCACTCACTGGAAAAAGGTCATAAAGCTTTTTTCAATTAAAACAATTATATTAAAATGGAATTCCTCCATGAATTATTTGTTCTATGTTTAGATATAAAATTAAATCACTAGTGTTTGTAAAAAAGGGAATAAACACAATTCTAAGGATTTATTTTTATTTTATTTCAGTATTATTACATAAAATTGATATTATCTGGGTCCCAAAACATTATACATAATAGATAATTAGATATATCACCATAATATATAAAATGAAATTCTTAATCTATTGATTTTACACGGCACACTGTGGTCCGGGAACCATACCCAGCTGGACAAAAATATTTATCGATGGAATGTGATGTATGGGTCTCAATGCCAAAAAATGAAATAATAATAAAACAAAAGTATTTTTTCAAACGCTTATCAAATAATTTTCAAAGTAAAAGAAAATATTAATAGTACAACGGTTAAAATCAGTAATCAAATCGCGTTAATTATAACCACAATAAGAAGAAGACCTTCAATAGCTTGTTTAGCGATGTTTCCAAAGCCTTGGCAACGCTGCTATTTCAATATTAGCGTCGAAATCGCTTAGTATGACAAGGTATTCCCTACAAGTAACTCAATTAGCAGTTTTTAAACATTCGACTGTTTAGATTAGAGGATGTTCAGCTGTGATCGCGCAAGCACGTGATTTCGGTGGTCACGTGATCTAGTGTCGCATGTCTTTGCCACTACGTAGCGCTGCTGTCGCTTCGTCTGACATTAACAGCAACTGACATTTTGGTTTGTTTCGATAATTGTTTATGTTACTTTTATTCTGTTTTCGCGTTTGTTTTTTCTCTTCGACTAATTCAGTCGCAAACCCATTTCTTTTTACTTAACAATTGTTTACTCAGTTCGACACGATGAAAATGAATCAGTCGTTTCAAAATGCAGAATGTGATTCGTAAGACATTTATTTG
Source organism: Halesus radiatus (assembly GCA_022606495.2). NCBI lineage: Eukaryota > Metazoa > Arthropoda > Insecta > Trichoptera > Limnephilidae > Halesus > Halesus radiatus. Next base: position 26,534 of record JAHDVE020006420.1, on the reverse strand, counting down.
ACAGTTTACTCGCTACTTCTTACTCGCAGTTCAAGACATTCCAGTAGCTCCGTGTGATTCGCAACTAGCGGATAGAAAGAATGGCAACATAGCGACTCTGTGTGACCGAGGCTTTACACTTTTAAAATCCGATGGTATGAAGGATAAACAGTGTTCGGCTTTATGATCTCATTTCTAATATTTACTATTTAATGTGTCGTGATGAGTAAGATTAAGAAAGGGACGCTTAGATGGTTTGAGCATGTGGAGCGAATGAACGAAGAAAGGAGTGTAAGAAGAATGTATGACGCGAATGTGAATGTAAGAAGAAGCCGGGGACGCCCGAGGAAGACATAGCACGATCAAGTGAATCAAATACTTGAGTCGGGCCATGTCAGAAGTCGGAATAATAGAAGAGAATGTATGAGACGATGTATGAATGTTAATGAAGAAAGAAGTGTATGCCAAGATCGAGTTGTTTGGCGGTCCGTCCTCTCTGCCTAACCCTGCGGGGAAATGGCGTGATGGTTAGTTAGTTAGTTTATGTGTCGTGCATTTATTATTGAATATAAAAGCTATGGTTTCCTGAGTTGCATACGGGATTTGTTTTGATTGGTGATTTTACCACATTTTCCATGTTTGTAGTTCGTTTAGGTGAAAATTTTCTAGCCTTTTGATTAATATTGATTAAGCTTACTTGGCGTCATGAGCAAGTTATTGTAGGATTCGAGAATTTAAAATAAAAATTTCTGGTCTACCGCATCTTCCTTTATCTCACATCACTACAAGCAGAACAAACGCAGGTTTTTTCAATTAAAATTTGATAGTTTCTTTTTCTTTCGGATTTTATATGTAATGTAACTGAAATTGAATTACTATTTTATTCCGTTAATCTTTATTCATATTTGCAAAATCATTTTTTTTTTAATAAACATTTTATACGTTCATGAACGCAACTGCTGTGTTGCAGTGCGCTTCAGCTCTTGTGAACCCTTTTCTTCTAAAATTTAAAAAATATTCAAAACAAAGATTGTCGGCAAAAGACAAATGAGCACGTAAGAGCACACAAATTTTAAAGGATTATAGACAAAAAATGATTTTATATAAAAACAATATTTTGTTCGGTGGTAAAAATACGTATACACCTTCAAAAGGTTTATCAAAATTTAACAAATAATTGTAATTACCGACATTAGTTTCACGAATTTTTAATTGATAATAAAAATTATGTCGAATACGATAATAGTTAAATTGTTTAAGAAGTTTAAAAGAACATACCATGGAATTTGATTTTTGAGTAAGATTAATCTCTATCCGATTTTAAATAACACTACAAACGACCAAATATTGTAGTCACTCTAACGAGACACACCGCAGCACGAGTGACCAAGCGCATCCGATGTGTCGTGTTTACAACATGGTCACGTATCACGTGTGTTATTTTTTTTTTTTTAATCGATGAAACGCGTTTAAATATTTATGTCCAGCTGGTTTCCTCCAAGCATACCTCCGTGCGGCATGCAGGTTTTAAAAATATGTATTTATTTACACGTGCTTAGTATGAATAATGTATGTACCCAAAAAAATTATAACAAACGAGTAATTTTTCAAGCTGACATTGACCTTAAAAATAAAACATATATAAAAACACGTTCTATTAGTACAAGTAGGTATGTGTTTCACGTAACAATCTAATATTCATTAAAACACATTGATAGGCTAACGGTTTTCCACACAAGCCACCAAATTCTTATAAAAGTATTACATAATAGTACTATTATTAGTTAATTACTAGAAAATAGCAAATCAAAACATGATAAAATTTATGACACTACGAAATGCAAATAATGTCCAATCACAAAGTTAGTGTCAAACTACAAGTACTCCCGACAAGGAGATATCATTACAAATCTATTGAAGCTTGACGTTGCATTTTGTATTAGTTTTTTTAAGTGCATTGTTGTACAAATTAACCGCCCTATCCATACGAACGTACGAGATACGGCCGCTATATTTTCGCCCGAACGCAACAAGCCGTATCACGTACGTTCAGGTACAAAAAAGCTATCCCCGAAACCCTCAAAACATTTGTATACGTCAATTTGTTCCTGCGTCAATTCGTTTAGAATTTCTAAGTCAGCCGAAACTAACGGATGTGTTCGGGTATTTTCACCTCCCCCATACAAGTTACGTCACCAGTCACACGTATTGTTATTGCGAAATCTAATGAATAAAACTATGTATTTTTACCTACTTTTTGAATAATAACCCAAAGGATGGGAGGCTAATGAACTCATATTTACTTTAAATTTCGTTCCCTTGAACGCCTCACCAGATCAAATGATTTATTTAGTATATATACCACATTGTAAATCAAAGTATGTTCCAAATTCATTAATGAGAAGCATCTGCAAACATTCAACACCTTTTACGAGATGTAAATATTTTCAACTGTACCTTGAAAACATGTAAAGTCAAACAGGTTGAATTTTTCGAATAATGAGGAAATTTTAATTACTCATTTTAACTGTTCTTATTATCTAAGATCTACTGTAAATTTTTCATTTGGTTTTGTTTATTATGTAGTATGTATAATTGCTTATAATTGATCGATTAATGGAACGTATTATGTTTATCATTAGTTCATACAACAATGTAATTATCATGTTGTATAACTGTTTGATTCCTAGGTAAATATATTATTAAATAAAAAATAATTAAAAAATACGTGTAGTGTAACATACTTAAAAATATTTGTTGCCTAATTTGCTATAAGCATTTAAAAAAGTGAATACCGGACAAGAGTCCCAACTGCTCCCTGATACCCGGAGCCAGTGGAACGCATCCACATGTGATGTATGTTGTCAGGCTGTAAGGTATGGGAAGGCGAAGGAGATAGGGTAGAAGAAGGTGGGGAAGAAATTGGTTATTTAGATTTGGTTACAAAACACGGCTAAAGCCATTTCAAGCAATGTTTTAATTGAGAATGGTGGTCTTTCTGTGCGATCCTGAGAATATCTACCACTTACTTAATTTGATGCAAAAAATAGTAAATGTGTGGTTTTTTAACTGATTTTAGAGTCTCAATAGTTCGCAGTAAGTAGGACGAAATTGGCTATATTTAACTATTTGTCTTTTTTTAAACGTTTTTTTTGCCAAGTTGTGTAATTTTTATCTAATTTCAATTTTATCAAAATTAATTTTATTTAAAAAATAAAATTTGAGTTTTACAAATTATACTCGTATATGAAATCAACAAATAGTGATTAAGAATATTTGTACGACATTTTTCTGCGTCTCTGAGCTTCGCGAGTAGAAATTGATTGAAATAGAATAGAAATAGAGTAAATATGATATCAAAGAATGATTCGTTCTGATTCGATGAAATAGATCACACAATAGAGAAGGTGGGAACCCGGCTTTAATTTAGACATTTTTTTTAAAAGCAGAACTACTGTATGCGATTCAGTTGAGATTACATAGATACGTACGTACATGAGCTTTCCATATTTGGAACTGAAGTAGGTACCTACATGATAAGAAAAACATGATTTTTTTTAAATCCAGACATGGGATAAAGTACCGACGTAAAATGTATTATTACATCAGCAAAAAATTATTAAAGTATTTTATTGTTATTATTTATTTGTTTTCAATAATTCAAAGTTTTGTTAGGTTTGGATAGGTTAGTTTTGGTTTGGTTTGGTAAGGTTAGGTTAGGTTGGGTGAGGTATACTTAGGTTAGGTATGGTTTGGTTAGATTAGGTTAGGTTAGGTTATGATCGGTTAGGTTAGGTTAGGTTAGGTAAGCTTAAATTAGGTTAGATTCGGTCAGGTTGATTGAAATATGGGTAAAACTGAAATGAATAATGTGTATAATGAAAATATTAAATCGTAGTTGCATGCAAAATTTTTTTTTTTTTTAAGAAATAATATTAAACTTTAATCACCACCGTTGGTTTCAATGGTCAAAAAGTTTTTACCTAATAAATGTTTTAGGAAATCAAATAATAAACGATAAAAAAACAAAACAAGTAGTTCTGGCGTGATGAAATAATATACACAGCTTTTTCCCTCAGAAATTTCTAGAACATTGAAACTATTTTCGTTTCCCAACTTCATTTACAATATCTATTATCTAAAGAAGAATCTGAAGGGGCGGGCGATGTTTGTTTTCTATACAAATCTACAGTTTTATTCCGAGCCTGATGAAATTTTGATCACTTTACTTTCCAAACAAGCGGAAGGTGACTGTTTACATAAAATTTCAAAAAACCACCCCTTCCCCCTTTCCAACCATTTAAAGCAAAATTTTGGAACTTTTTGATTAAATTTCGCACACTTGACGCTCAAATAAGAGGCAATTTACTCTAGTAGGGCTAGGGGTAGGGGTAAAGGTAACACATCACAACCTCAAATCTATAATCCAAAACATTTCATAACTCCGGGCAACGCCGGGTACATCATCTATAAAACAAACATCCATTATACATACATTTATAAAACTTCTCTAAAAAAGACAATACGTCAAATTGTTTGTTCCATGTTTTTTTTTTATATTTTTCAACTCAAATATCGGGCAAAGCCGGGTACTAAAGATGTATTTTAAACAACTCTTTCTACATTTGATCTTATTATTATTAACACCTTACAAAGAACGTGGAAAATAATTTAAGAAAATCTCTCAGGTCCCGTCGTTTCACGTAGTGCCGACGAAACACCTATAGCCGTTGAGTCATGTTGTGCCATATGTGTCACCAAATAACACGTCCTCATATCACTCATTCTATTTTATTTTCTGTTATGGTCTGATATTATGGTATAACAGTATTAGGAAGGGAGAGCACCCAGCTTTTTCTTTACATTTAAAAGTTTGCCATATATTTGAAATTGAATGTCAAGCGGGAACATTTCTAAATAAATCTCTAATCTGACAGGTTTTGTAACCAACACGGTACTATATTATCCAAAGTCGATGGGTTTTACAACAAATTTTCGACAATATCTGATAAAGTTACCATGGTTAAATTTTTTGATATACATTTTAAGTTTTAAATGTATGTAGGTACCTAAAAATTTACTGATAATTGAAATATTTTTGTTACAATCCCTTATGCTTTCTGTTAAAGTCTTCATAATATACAGTCTTGTTCAACAGTTTTCACACCGATACAAAAATATTTACATATCAATTCTCTTAATTTAAACACCACCCTTTCAAAGTGATATTATTGTTCAGCAAACAAATAATTCTAACTCCTAAAAACATAACATCATTATCATTGGCTACCTCCGAGGGTGGGATTTGTTCTGCTCTATAAATATTTTTAACTGGTATCCGCTCCTTAGCATTCCGGGAAACTATTTAAAGTATATCTATCTATATTTTGTGTAAAGAAGAGTATCTGTGGGGCGGTGTGTTTGTTTTTTTATCCAGATCTACAGTTTTATTCCGAGCTAGATGACATTCTTCACACTTGACCTACAAAATAAGAGGAAGGTCACTGTGCAACGTCAAAACTTTACTCCAAACCATTCGTAACTCCAGTCAACGCCGAGTACTTCAGCGAGTACTAAATAGATCGCCAATGATTCCTGAAATGTTTGAAGAAACAATTTTCAAAATCTTTTCAGATCTTCGTAATTCTTTGAAATGTTGTGCTTTGAGGAAAAATTTTAAAACTTTTTTAAGAAATACTTCGTCAATTTTTGAGTACAATAAATACTTTTTGTAAGAAATGTTTAAATTCTATCATTGTTACAAAATTGAAGTGCTTCTAGTGGGAGAATCAAGTAATGTGGCATTGTAAAATATCAAATCTATTCAAGCCTTATCTAAATGTGTCCCTTTCTTAAAACATATTTGAATAACACATTTAAAAACTTCAATTTCCAAGGAAATATTTATTATTGGCCTTTTCTCATACAAAAAAGTCAAGCCTGTACAAATTCATCAGGAATTCATCAATTTTTTAACTTTTAGAATCGTCGTTTTTCAAAGAGCACAGGGAAGCCTGGTAACTTTTGATAACTTCGTTTTTCGTTTTTTGATAGTTCGCATCTACCATAAACGTAGAAGCCTTCTGGTTGTCTTGCGTCATTTTAGAATTCTTCAATTTGGGCGAATGTGCGATCCTACTTTTAACATTGTCACTAAAATCTGGTACCTTGTTTAAAATTTCACTCGGTGTACTATCTCTATTCTCGGGAATGGCATCTTTCACAGAATTGACTTTAAGACTACTGGCTCGAGAGAAGTTCCTGTTAGATTGCGATTTGTGCTTAGAATTAAATAGGCTCATGTCGAATGATATTTTACCGTGCTTCTTTTTAATTGACAGGAAATCGCTTTCGCTTCCATATTTCGTTTTGTCGTTTTTACTGGGCGTATTAAAGGATGTTGATTCTACGTTTCCTTTTTTGGTTTCACATTCACTATCACTGAGTTTTTTAACCCTTTTTATGACACTGTTCTCACAAGGTTTATTGCTTGAATTGTTGCAATTTGTATGTTTGCAATCTTTTGAACAACTTTGACCATCTTCGCTGTGTGATTTTGAAAAGGTGCAGTTCTCTCTTGCCTCGAGAATGTCGCACCCATCTTGAGTTCTTTGAGTGACTGTTGTACTGCTGGTGTCTTCTGCCTTTTCTACTAAAGAGAACTCCTCTCCCATGGCGGTGGCGAGTTCCTTTTCCCATTCTTCTTCTTTAATTTGCCTTTCCAGCTTTAGTCTTTTCATTTCCCGTTTCTCCAATTCCTTGTAACGGTTATAAGTGATGAACTCTGGGATAATATTTGGCATCGTCGCTTCGAGTGTTGGTGAATTTTGAGAATCCTGTAATTAAAAAGATAGTAATTTAATACTCCATGTCATTCAACAAAAAACAAAACAAACAAAATAATATAACATATTTAACCATGAAGTTACGTACGAGTAAAACATAATAAGAAAAGATTTTAAAGACTCATTAATATGAGATACGATCTTTCGATAAGGACGAATCTGTATGTTCCTTTTTGAAAAATATATTAGAAAAGCTTTGTTGGATTGAAAAAATGCTTTTAGCTTTTAATTTTTCATGATGTAAACTTTCACGCAATTTCCGTATAGTTAGCAGAGTGAATGAATTGCGAAACTTCTGTTTTTGGGAAGTTAAATTTATAAAAAAACTGAATAGTCATGTCAATTGCAAGAATTTACACAAACTCTATGCATCATTCACATTCATCTATCGTCTCACGCATCTAAACTGAATCCTGTCTTGACCGGATTCAAGTATTTGATCCACTAGTGGCGAAGTTTTTTTCTTAAACAGCATTCTTTTCTTCGATTTCTCCTTAAATTCACTGGCGCGTTAAGAAGACTCATAGAACGGAAACATTTTGTGACAAAATACTTTTAACAATGAAGTGTATCTCACCAAATCTAAGCTGCCAACTTGCATCTCCCGTATGGACTTCTGTTTGGCCAGTCTCTTCTTCTTTTTATGTAGGGGCCTGGTCTCAACAATCATTTCCTCCAGCTCGAAGGTGGGGTCACAGTTCAAATGATCCTTGGGAGGACAGAAGTCAGGCTTGTAACTCTTTTGGAATACCCTCTCGTACTCCAAGTTTGAAAGCGCTGGTGTCTTTTTGAGTTCTTCGAGAGATGAACATCTTCCACCAGGGCTTACAGATAGGAGCTGAAAACAAACATAGCATTTGTATTGATGTCATCCATTGACTAATGGTTTTTATTGATGTCTACAAATTAATTTGAAGGCTCCGGTATAAAGTAAGTTTAAAGAACGTAGACAAACTAGTAAAATGATAAAAAAAACTCCCAGTACTTAATTTAGGCTTTGTAGAAAATAATTTTAACATACCCTAAATGAAACATGAAAACGGAAAAAAACGACAAAAAATAAAAAGATTTCAGTCGCATCTGGGACTCGAACCCAGGACCTCTGCCCATCCGGGGCAACCGCTTAACCAACTTAGCTAATGAGACCAGTTCAATTTATGTCATCTTCATCGATATCATATTTCAAATTCAAGATTTGTCAATATTATTTTCCATTTTTAATCCCATATTATTGGCAGCTTTCTTTATACCGATTACAAAGTTCTTAAATGGGAGAGGGACGTCGGAGAGTTATTATTTATTAATTCAAAATAATGATAGTATTATTACGCAATACGATAAACATAATGTTTTTAAATAGAAAAATATTTATTAAATATTTTATAAATTTACATAGGCTTAGCATTTATCAAAATCTAATCAGAAATATTACCCTTTTCTGACCGTCCCATTGTATGTTTTACAAAATATTTAAAATCCGAATATGATTTTTTAAGTGGAGAAAAGTATGTTTAATCATTTATCGTTGCGTTTTTGTAAATAAACGTAACCAAAGATTTGTAATCCGCATTACAAAAGAAACATTGTTTTTTTTAGGATTTAACTTAATTTAGGATTTTAAAAAATATGATTCATGGTATACAAGCTTTAGAAATAGAGTTTAGGCATAATGAACAGTTTGAATAATGGGTACAAAAAATATAAAACGTGAAAAACACATCATAAAAAGTATTTCCTCCTGTGATGAAATTGTACATTTTGTAGTATTAAAGTCATTGGTAGTATTAAAGCTATAGATATATTGTCATACCTCTGGTCAAGAAATAATAAGTAACAGCTAGAAATTTTCATCTTGCCAAGTTTCATGAACTTAATGTTTAAGATTTGATTATCGATTTTATGGTGTCTACTTGTTATATAAGATAACGATTAATTAATAATGGTGTATAAATCAATAGATTGGTTGACTTTGATTTGCTAATATTGAATCCAAGTTGATATGGCACAAATTTGAGAGATCCGTTCGACTACAATCTGGTCTACACAACTTGATCAAAAGGTGTATAAAGAATTTTAGAAAGCATAATCAATTTTTTTACCCTTCTGATGATATCCACCAGCTTCTTATCCACTGCTGATGGCATCCTCAGAGGAACAGTGAACAGTTGTCTGACTTCTGCCACTCCGGTCTGCGAGTGGATATCGTATGGTCTCTCTCCTGTGACCATCTCGAAGGCCACTATCCCTAGAGACCACCAATCCACGGGAAAACTGAAACAATACAATTTTTTCAAAATATGTAGCTACCCATCACGTGTAAATTTTTAAAATAAGTATTTTTTTAAATTTAAATTAGCTTACGACAGTTTGTTTATATTTTTTGTTAGATAAGTACATTTTGAAACAGTATATAAAAAAAAGAAAATATGATAAAAATTAAATATGTAAACGAAAAAACGCCACAAAGGCAATGCCTGTATGAGGGTATTATAATAGTTTTTTATCACATTTTTATGGGTTATGTGAAAGTTTTCATTTTAAACAAAAGTTAAGGTGAAAATTTTCATGAAAGAAATAAGTGCTAGCGAAAATAAGAAAGATAAAATACGACATTAAGCGCAAATAAAAAACAAACAAAAAAAAACATTTCATTAGTTATGACAGTAAACAGAATTTACTGTTATTATCACATATACGTACAAAAGTATAATAAGATTTGAGTGGGCGTTTTAAAATCACACACAAGTACGAAACTAATGTTTTGAAAGTGGGTTTTATAAAAATGTATATGTATTGTGCTATTGGTTGTAATAAAAAAATGATAGCCTAAAATAAGACATTGAACAGTATAATGCATTGTTGGTACCAGCAACAGGTGAAAAATTGAGTTGAATTTTAAAAGGATAACATTAAAATTTAAACAAAAGAGAACAACATAGAATTCTGTCTAAGGGAAGATATTATAGATGACTCTTAAGACATCATAAGAAAAAATATCTATTTCAGTGTTTTTTTATCTAAGATTTAATATATTTTTTATAACAGTGAATTATACATTTTTGGTGCATAAAAAGTTTGAACAATCGGTTACTTAAAAAAAGAATATATGGATACCAGATTAATGGTTATTTGATGGTAATCTTGGCATTTTTGATGGTTAAAGGCAATTCTATGTAGGTGTACTAAAAGAAAAAAAATCACAAAAAAAGGTGTTTGATTTTCAGACCTTTCTAAAAAAAAAACGCTAGTATTAATTTGTATCAAAGGATGATAATGAACCCTATTTAATTCAATAGCTACAGACGGAGGGTAAATTGAATGGATTGTACATTGAAAGGGGTCGATGCTCTACCCCATTAGAGATATATTTGATTTCTAAAGATATACAAGGACTGATTAAGGTCAAATAATTATTAGCGACCTGCCTTAACGTGCCTAAGCCTTAAAATTATTACTACCCGTGATGATTGGATCTTATTTAATAAAATGAAACATACAATGAATTCATTCAGGTTTTTTTCCAATGAAACGGATTTTTCATAGCTAAATATATATATATTTAATACGAATACCGCACAAGAGTCCTAACTGCTCCCAACCGTCTGGAGCCAGAGAGACTATGGCATCCCCAACTGGGGAATGTTGTTTGGCTGAAGGCATTGGGGAGGGGAAGAAGGGGAAGAGTATGGTGGGAAACATAGCTCATGATGGAAAAAACGTTGCACGTTTAAAATAGCTTCGAATCTAGAAATTCATGAAAGCAAAGACTATGCAAACTAAAGCCGTATTTTGATTTTCGCTAAAGTTAGGAGATACGACTTTATGAAAATACCTAAAAGGGCAAACATATTCTGTATTCTGTTAGAAAAATGATATGCAATTTCGTGAGAATTTTCCTTGAAATGCGAATTAAATTGAAATGCAACTCGTGAAGCTGAACTCTTATCAGAATGTATTCAAATCATGCACCAACTACATCGTGTCTAACGCTTCCTTTATTGGAAAATTCAAAGAAAATTGATATTAAATTAGAGTAAATTTTCAGGCATTTTTCTAAGGTTTCAAAGTGGAAGATATCGCCCTCAGTATCGCCCTCGTAAGTTACCACATATCGGAATCTAAGGTTGCTTGAAATAGATTAACCATCTTTAGTAACTCGCTAGAGCCATGTAGACATAGCCAGGTATTTTCCAATTTTCTCGTACCCACTACTCCAGCTTTAAAACATTCCCCGAATAGCGAATGACACAGTACCGCAGATTTAAAGCAGTTGGAATTGGATTGGAATTTTCACATGAAAAACTCAAGTACGGTAAAAGGTATATTGCAATGATATTAGAGTTTAGGCTAATATTATTATATACGAAGAGCAATGGGAATTTGTTTTGTAACTATATCTGTGGAATAATACTGTATGGCAGGTGAGCCTCAATGTAATTTTCTATTAAACCATGGACAGGAGATTAGTACAGTAGAAATTGTTTTTTAAAAATCTACGTAGAAATATGAAATCAGCAACTGTTCTCCTTTGTTGCAAATATTGTAATGTATATACATTTCTATTTTTGCAACAGTCAATACATGGTGGAATTCCATTATAATCTATACATATAAATAAATCAATGTAAGTTTTTTTGTCCCCGATGCTCCCCAAAATTACATTACTGGTTTCGCTGAAAATAGGACAGTTTATTTTTATTATTGCCGGGAAGGTTTAGAAAGTAGTTTGAATGAAATCCTATATGTAAAACTGTTGCTGTGACGTTATAAAATTAGTATGAAAAGCATTAAGCTATAGATATAACACTCTGGTTAGCTACAGATTGCATATCAAAAGAAGATGGTTTTTTTGGTTAGAATATTTTCAAAATGGAAGTCACGAGTAGGTACCTCCTTAAGAACTTTATGATTTAGATATATTTTGAAAATATCAACGTTTGGAATGAAATAAAATATTCAAATGAGTTTTTCTTAATTTAGAGATAGTTACTTTTGCTGTCAAATCAGTTATGGCACCCTAATGACAAGCAAGAATTAACAACTTCATAACTTTATTCCAAATCCCGAGCAAGGCCGGGTACACATCAGCTAGTGATTAAATAATTACTTTTTTTTAACTCTGTTCCACTTTTATTATTGACCGTGACCGGTTTCATCCTGTGACGGCTATCTTCAGACTGGTACAATTAATTCTTAAACTATGGTTTATATACGTTTTTGGCTATCAGGGGTAAAAACCATAAATTTAGAGTGTTGTTATAGCATGATTTTTGAAACCAGATTGATGTATAAAGTAATATTATAAATAAATTTAAATGGATCATATAAGTCAAGTTTTATAAAATCATGTTACAACAATACTGAAAAATATGGTACAATCTAAGTAAAATTATGGTTTTTACCCCTGATGCCCAAAATTGTAAATAAACCATAGTTTAAGAATTAATCATTCCAATCTGAAGATAGCCCTCACAGGCTAAAACCGGTCACGGTCAAAAATGAAAGTGGAATGGAGGTTTTTTTTGTTTGTTATTTTATGGCCTTCACACATTAAGGGCGATCTTGGCCATCAGTTAGATTTTGCTAGTACAAATTGTTCTTAAAATTAGTTAAACAAGATACAATATTTGCGCAAATAAAATTGGAACAGATAAGTTAAATAAGTTAAACAGTGTAAATTTGTGTCATTTTAATCCACAGTGACTTAAATTTTAATGCCATTTCTATAAATGTATTTTGCTAATAAATTGTTAATTTGTTGGAGTTGAGACCTAGAAGGCAGGAAATATTGGTAGGGAGATCAATTTTAAGTTTTACCAATTCATGCATAATATTTGGAAATTGGTCATTGATAGGACAGTCAAAGAAATTATGGTCCAGAGTGTCCTCTGCCCCACAAACACAGAAAGGCGAGCTGACTATATGGAATCTGGTGACATGACTAAGACAAGAAGTGTGACCTAGTCTCATTCGAGTGATGGAGGAAATATATTTTTTTGGCATGCGAGGGTATTTATGAAACCACGGCTTGACTGGAATAAACGGTTGTATTAATGAGTACTGATGACCCCTTTTCAGAGAAGCTATTTTCCATTCAGGAACCACTGGAGTTTGTATTTACTTTTTAGAATAGGGAAATACTCTCTAACTGGAACAGGAATATCATTTGACGGACCGTGAACAGTGGCTTCCTTAGCAATGGAATCCGCTATTTCGTTTCCAGAATATTAAAAAGTGTATTTTATTTAATCAGTATATTAACAGTTATTATTGAATTTGTATGTGAGATATTTCATAAATTTCTTTTTGAATACGTTCTATACTATCGATGTACAATTTATGCCCCGTACTGTATCACTATTACAATATTATCTTTATCTTTTTTTTAACTTTATAAGTTTTGGTACATTTTTTTCAAATACCAAACTAAACATGCTACTATGGTAGTCGAAAACACGTAAAAGTCTTTAGGGGCGTTTGTAAAAAATAAATTTACCTCTTTTCTATGCAATGTATTTATTTTCCTGTTTCAGGTGTACTCGTATCTTATGAAAAAGCTGTTGCTTCTAATAAAATAAATAAATTTTATAATTTCAGTATACTGCATCGTTAATACTGTTTACTTGGAAACCGCTATGCTATCAATGGCTTCTCGTATCATTTTAATAAATTTCAACCCTTTGAATTCATGAACGAAAAAAAAAAACAAAGACATTAAACTTTTAATATTGTGGCATCACTATTGTTTCAATGGTAGGTTTATTGTTCAGGTTTTCGTGCCATATGAAAAGAAATAAACGTAACAACTAATCATTTTAGATTTTTAGATTCTAAACTACAGCTTTTAGCTAAAGTAAAGTAATTATCAAGTAGGGTGAAGTAAGTGAAAATGCGTTGTATCTTTGCATTATTTTAGGAGAAATTCTCATTATTTTTTGGAAAAAAGGTGGTATTTAAAAAAAAATAATATACTTATTTTTAATTTTTTTATATGGTATTGTTTATTAATTTAATTTTCTTGTACATTTTTCTTTTGAAAATTGTGTCACGACATGTGCCTCGTTTAGCTTAATTAGTTTCTGCTGTTGACACCTTATAGTAGTGTGTTAACTGCGTTTCTCAGTGAATAATTACTACGCGCGTGTTTTTGAAAGTGTAGTTTTTTTTTTTATAGTAACTTCACACAGGAGGCCCTGAGGGAAATAATTTCCCTTAAGGCCTATAACATCTTTGGGGATGCTGTTTGGAGGGTCTTTTAGAGGATAGGGAGGAGTGAACCTGGGTCTTGAAGAGATCCATATTGTAGAAGGGAGGAAAAACAGCGGCCGGCAGATCACTCCACAGCCGTGCTGTTGAATACAAGAACGAAGTTAATAAGTTAATTGCTGTTGAATACAAGTTTTCATATGACAAATGTCAATTGTGTACAAATGTTGGGCCTTCGTTTAGCGTGTTTCTCGACTGTGCACCGGTGCCGAAGGGATCAATAACGCTAGTTCCTCAGAGCTTCTTCCATTAAAATATTGGTAGAACAAGGATAGCAATCCCATCTGACGTCTGTGCTCCAAATATTGCAATCCGTTTGTTACAGTTTCTGCACAGAGTCAAGGATTTTCTTCAGATATTTTGGGGCTTCCGACCAGAGGTTGCTGCCAAATTTTTCAGTGGGGCGTACTTGTAATGTGTAAAAGGTCAGCAGTTGTGTACTATTAAAGTATTTGCGGGATCTGTACAATACGCCCAGCTTCTGAGAGGCTAACTTTACTCTGGCTTCAATGGTCCCAAAAGGAACTGGTCACCTATGGTTACACCAAGCATATCAATGGAGGGTTTGTTGGGAAGATTGCTTACATCAAAGGAGACTAGATTGCAGATAGATTTCTTACAATAATCTCATAAATATTAATATATTTTATATTTTTTATGTGAGTGAGGTAGGGAAGGCAGAGCTTCTGTGTCTAAATGTATGGGACGCCCCTGATTATAGGTGCTTATATCATTGGGATGCAGTGAAAGTAAATGTGAGTAAAAACGTCAAAAAATAAATGCATTTGCACACTATGAAGAAATATATAATGTTTTGTGAAAGCAAAGTAGCGCTTTGGACCGAAGGAGTTATTTTACTCCAGTTTTAGAGCTCGATGAATTTTAAATGAATTTGGGTGAAGCGGAAATTGCTGCATTTCAGAGTAGAGTATTTTAATTGGTTTGGGCTCGGAGTGAAGATAAAGCTGCAATTTCTCCCAACTTGCACTCGAACAAGTTGCTATTGGTGCTGTGGGAAAGATATCCATCGATTCATTAATTATTAATTAGCCATTATGTCGTTCATCGGCACGATTTAATTTAAAATATAATCGAATATACCTAAATGAAATCATTTCTAGGTATTTTTTTTATTAATTAATATGTTAACTGCCTCTGTGATTAAGGAATAAGGTCCTCCACTACAAATCTGATATTCGCTGGTTCGAAACTCGGCGTGCGTAAATGTGTTTTATTTAAAATGAATAATCAAATTTTGTTTAAACCACTTTCTAGTTGTAAGAAAACTGACATGTTATTTACATAAACCCCGAAGATATGAGTATTTCGCTCACGAAATATGTCGGTTTTATTACAACAGTAAAATGTTTAAAACAAAGTTTTATCATTTATTTTAATCAAAATGATGCTACAAAATAAGTGTGCTGTTATGTGATATGAATATAATTTAATTAATTTTATTTATTTAATTTATGTTCATAACACATTTAATTCATATGAAATAAAACGCATTTAGTATTTGCGGCACGTTCCAGAGTGGTAGATACTCTGAGTATTTCTCAGGTGAAATATTACCATTTCGAAATGAGATGTTGCTTCAAATGGCTTTTACTGTGTTTAGTGGTCGATCTATATAACAGGTCGTAAATATATATAGGAAAAACCATATTCTACTTATCACATTTTTGGATTATTATATCAAAGCTCCATGGTTTATGAAAGCGACAACGTTGCAATATGGTAACGTTTGCGTTGGCCAAGATGAACAAAAAGAAGTTTTGCAAATTTTTTGATACTGCTGAAAGTTTTTGCAGTTTCAGAAATTGAGTTTTAATTTTTTATCAATTGTGAATAAAACAAAAGGAATGCAGAAATGTAATTTAAATTGTGAAACGTAATTTCATGATGCCAGAATTAACCATTCGAGAGGTTTTGTTTCTTCAGACAAAATAAATTATTATGTATTACATAAATAATAAAAAATTAAATAAAAATCTTAGATACAAAAATTTTTTCGCGCTTGTAGCTTAGGTTGATTTATTTACATTATTTTTTAATACCCTTTCCCTACGGCGATAGAAAATCCCTCGAGCTTCGGTGCTGTTCACTCAGTGTACAGCGTTACTCATTTACATTTTTTTTTTTTAAATATTGGGTAAAAATGAATCATTTTCATTTATTACTCATGTAAATAGTATGATATTCATGTACGAGTACATATAAAAAATACTATGCGTAAGTAGTACAAACGAGGAAAAAACATCGGGCATGTATAAAACGCATAATAAGTCCATTACTGCAGGCAGCCAACTACTGACGACCGCGCATCGTGGCATGACGAACGAAACCCCGCACTCTTTCGCCTACTTCCGCACCACTAGGCATGTCAACAACGCACGCACGACAATATTTTTCCGGATGATTCGACAAAGCATTTTTTTCTGTTGTAATCAATAAATAATAACATTGAAAATATTTTATCCAATACATAAATATATTGGGAAGGTATCCCTAATATCATAAATATGAACTCTGTGTTTAGTATATTTATAGATATACTGAAATTTATAGAGATACGTCAATTCAGTTGACAGCGCCGGCAAGGAAAGGTTAACGATTTTTGTATTTTGATAAATTGTCTGTTTTTCATTAATTCTCCCCGGTGCGGTCAGCAATATTTTATTCATGCAAATTCTGCTACATAATTCATATTTAGTTTTGGTGCTGGCTGATAAATTTTACATTTAAAATATATTATTCAAAAATTCGCAGACCTTAGGCGTAAACTGTGCGGCCTCTATTCATGTATGGAAATTATTTTTCATAAAGCGGTAGAGTTTTCCGTAGACTTAGAAAAATATTATAGAAATGCCTAGGACCTCCAGTAAGGAGTCGAGAAAAGCTTTCTTAGAAGGGATGTTTTTAGTCTGGTCACTGACGTTAGAATTAATATACTTGCCCTAATTATGATTTTGACAGCTGGAAGCAAAGGTCACGTGACATTATATTATTATATTATTTACATACCTTACATATTATTAATTTATTCACTAATTTTGAGATTGAACAGTTTTTTTAAATGTTCTTATTCGATTCTGTGTTTTCAGGCTATCGGGAAGGAGATTGTATATATATATATATATATACATCCTGTACGAGACGTGTAGGCCCGCACAAGGGACTGTCAATATTTAGGCACTGGCACACAGGAACGCATCACTATTGTGATTCGCTAGTCCTCCTGAGAAATGTGTTTGGTATTTTCCAAGTGGGGATGTCGTCGCCCGGAGTGTACTTGATTTGTAGCACTGGCCAGAATGATTGATCGCTTGAGGTGGTGTCAGCCGTCATATGAGCGAGGTTTGCTGCGTATCCGGGGATGGCTTTAGGGTCGGACCAGTCGCTGCAAGCTCGTAAGTAAGCTGGG
Organism: Halesus radiatus; assembly: GCA_022606495.2. Taxonomy (NCBI): domain Eukaryota; kingdom Metazoa; phylum Arthropoda; class Insecta; order Trichoptera; family Limnephilidae; genus Halesus; species Halesus radiatus. The sequence goes on along the minus strand of JAHDVE020006420.1, from coordinate 9,017 downwards.
TGGCTGTCGGGCTCAGGTTGCAACATATCCGGGGACGGCTTTTAGGGTCGGACCGGTTGCTGCAAGCTCGTGGGTAGGCTGGGTGGCTGTCGGGCTCAGGTTTCAGCATATCCGGGGAAGGTTTTAGGGTCGGACCGGTTGCGGAAATCTCGTAGGTAGGCTGGGCGGAGTGAATATCTCTCATTTGATGAAAAGAGCAGTTTGGGTAGAGTGGAGATCTCTCACTTGGTGAGGAGAGTAGGTCCGGGTAGATTGAAGATAAATGATGATTGTCGATTTTACGATTGTCGTTACAGTGTAGATGTTACTTGGTCGGAGTCGTGAACAGGAATAGCGGGCGTGCCTATGTGCGTACTGTGCCTGTGTTATGAAATCATTGCATTTTTGTTGTGAAATCTTGACTTGGTTATTTGCACGTGTTGTTTTGACAACTTGTTTGTTTCAGAGGTCGTTCAACTGACGTGTGAAGTCTTGACTTGCTCGTATTTTTGTTATGAAAATCTTGTTACCAACTCGGATCTGCCTCTATATGACAAGTTTGATGCACGCAGGATTCAACTCGCGGTATTATTGTTTTGCTTACGTTTTTGAAATGCTTGAGTTTATTTATCATATCCATGTTCGATATACATCCTCATGGCCTATGTTTCTTTTACCATTTTCAGTCTTTACTGTTTTCGTGTACAATTTACTATATTGTCTTGTGTAGTGTTCGTGTACTTGTGATGTTTTAATTAACGCTGTGTTCGTGTGTATAAGTCTATTTTGTATTTTCTAGATTAATAGGCATTTATTATATTTGTACAGTTTTCTGATTTTCAGCGAGTTCGTTTCTTGGTATAGCTTTTTTTTGAGGGGGTGTCTAGGTTATAATTGAAATGTTTTTTTTATTACTTTATTCTGTATTATTCGTGATTCGTTCAAGTATAAAATGTGTGTGTTTCCCCATATTTCTATTATGTAATTTAGGTGGGACTGGATTAAACTTAAACATAGGCTCCTATTTACGTGTGATGGTAAAGGATAAGCTATTCTACCAAATACACTGTTTACACTTGTATATATCAAACTTTTCTGTACTTAGCAGAAAAAAATTTCTACATAGATAACACCATAGGTAAAATCTTAAAAACTCTAAACATAGGAATCATCAATTTAGCCACTCGGGCATTTACAAGGCAACTATGTTGCAATGACTGTCCTTCGTTTTACATAGGTAAGACATCCCGTAATGTTAATAGTGTATTCACGGAATACTAAAGATGTTTCAATAACAATAATTTTTCAGATTTTTCCAATCGTCTCATTTCAACCGATCATATTTTTAATAACGTTACACGAATTAAAATCTTCACCGTAATAATAAAGACAAAAAAATATTATAATATAAAATCACTGGAAATTGGACAATCCCTAAATATTATTTCTATTATATTGAATAATCAAGTAAATTTATCGTGTAGCGCTCTTTTAGATATTCTTAAAGTTAATCGCTTTGTTCTTCCAGAAAACTTCCATAATTACACCTTCCCCCTTGGTCCGCTCACACTCCAACACCTAAATATTCATGTAAATTTATCATTATTTTATATCTTAGTTTATTATGTCGTCGGACTCAACCGCCCAGGACAGCTATAGACCGATCTCAATTGCTACTGCCGTCGCAAGATTATTCGAACGTTTACTACTGGACCGAGCCGGACCCAGCATGGAAACTAATGACAACCAAATTGGTTTCAAAAAGCAGGCCTCTACACCGATTCAGCCATATTTACAGTGAAAAGAACACTAGAATACTATAGAAATAAGCAAACCACCTCATACGCATGTTTCCTTGACGTGAGTAAGGCCTTCGACAGGGTTTCTCATCCGTTGTTGTGGGTTAAACTCAGGGATAGAGGCATATCATCGGAGGTGATACACATCCTCGACTTCCTCCTCCCCAGATACTGCAGAGCTTCCAGTTTGTTCACGGAGGGGCGAGTTTCCGGTTTTGCAGCCCTTTTAAGATCCAGGGTGGCTGGAATGAGGGAAAGAAAAAACAGCTCCAGGAATATCCTCATCATGGAAGCCCGCCTCAGTCCAGCCTCCAGCATCGACGCATACTGGAGAAATATATTGTCCCCTCATAATATAAATGCCGCAGCACCTTAAAGGATTTATTTTCATATACTTATTTAGTTAAATTGTTTTTTTATTTTTTTAAATCCTTATTTTATTTTATTTTTTTTTGTTTTATATGTGATGTATCACCTTACTACTGTCTCTCTTGTACATATTTTGTATATATATTTTTTTATAACTATTGCATGTATATTTTATATGGAATGTGTGGGACTGCACTAACCTCCCCACATACTGGAATAAACATTTATTATTATTATGAATATATTCCTGACGAAGGAAGGGTACTTCCAAAACCGGTAGAATATTATATTGAATTGAAGTGGTTCAAAAAAAAATTATGCGTTTATATTACAAATATTTAAGGCGTCTAAAGGGTAAAATAAGTGTATAAAATTATTTGTGACCATAATATATATTCGGATATTTTTACTATTGCACTCGTTTATATTTGTCTTGCTCACTCGTGGCACGCCTCTCAGAGTCTGGACGAAGTTATTAAGAAGACATTATATTTCTGGTGATTATTTTTAGCACGTTTCGGAACCTAATTATTTTCAAGTACCCGTGCGTACTAAATATGACAATGGATTTGTTCATTTCAAGCCTACCTTATTTGGACTGTATGATTGCATTACCTTCCGTGGTTATGCAACTGATAATAATACCCTTTCCGATGCTGAGATCGCCCACTCACTCCCAAGATGACGCGCCACGTTACCGTATGAATATTTGAGTTATTTACACATTTCTCTTTTGAATGTGTGAAAATATGTTAAATTACATATTATCTATTTCATACATAAATTAGGTACTCACTTTATACATTTAAAACAAAAAATAATACTCCTGTTAAATATTTCGATATTGCAATAGTTTGTGTGCTGCTCTGCCTAATGAATATTTGAACAGACTGCAAGAAGTGTTCAACACAACAGCTTGTCTAGTATGCGGTGCCTCCAACTACTGTCATATCCCCCCTCTTCTACGTGATAACCTACACTGGCTTCGAGTCACGGAAAGTGTTCAGTTTAAAAATTGTCTTGTGGCGCATAGGGCACTGAATCGGCGGCACCATCATACTTGATCGATTTCTGTGTGAGGCACAATCTTACTCAAAGGCAACTCACGCTCAGGTCGGCCAAGTCTGATGCGTCGAACAGACTGGTTGAACCTTCTCCCACGAATGCTGCAAAATTTGGGGACAGACATTTTAATATGCCTAGTCCACATTTTAGGAACGACCTTCCACATGGTCTGAGGTCAGAAAGCCATTTTGAATTTTTTTTAAACATGTTCATTTGAAAGAGGCTAAAAGGCGCCATTCAGGTGATTTTAATCAATCAACAGGGCTATAGAATAATGCACCATTTATTTATTAATTATTTGGCTTGCTGTAATTAATATCACTATTAAATCATACATTAAAATTAGATATGGAGACCGTAGTAAAACTAATTTTTTGATACATTTTTACGTGACCTCCGGCTAACCATTTTCTACAGTAAGTACCTGCACAATAAATCTGTAAAAATTCACTGATTACATTATTACTTACATGTTAATAATATTTTTTTTTCCAATTAATATGATGAAATATTACGTTAATTAAAATATGAATTAGATGTAAAAATAAAACATTTCTTAAGATTTGTTAAAATTTAATTATGGTAGGCTTATAGAGATGATAAAGATGAAGTAAGATGGCAGCTTTTATATTTTTTTATGGAAGCTTCCGGCCAATGTATGTCCGTCTCAACATCAACATAAAATCATCCCCCGTAACAGAAATATTTTCCAAATATTTTTCGTCACCGTTCCATGCATAATTCATAAAACTGCTTCATTGTTGAAATGCTTTGCCTTTGCTCAAGAGAAGAGGTTGAATTTTTTCCCTTTAGACGCCTTTATATGTTATATACAAGGGTGACAAGTTGTTTGAAGAGCCCTTATTTACATATTATCAACCCCTAAATCTAAAGGCACCGGGGGATCATTAAAGAATCCCCATTTTAAAAAGGAAATTCCAGCGGAAGTAAATGAGACCTTTAGGTTTTCCTTGTTGGCACTTTTTAATCAGCATTTTTATGAAGAATTATTCAGTTTAACAAATGACAGGGATTTGATATTAACTTTAGGGGAATAAAGTTAGTTGTTCTAACTTTGCTATTTTGTACCGATCCAGGATGCACCACTAATAACTATTTTAAAATTAGTCACACTAAAAAGTTTTGCATCAATGATTGTTGCATCGACTACTAGTTGCACTATGTAATTCTAGTTGCATCGCTTATGGTTTCACACGTACTGGTTCCACTCACGCTGTTTGCAATACTAATGGCTTATTTGTTACTGGATCCACAAGTAATATCTTTAATAATATTGTTATTGTGTTTTAATAGAAGGACCCGTTAAAAAAAGTAAATTATTTTTAACAACGTTAATATTATGTTCGACAAAGTATTTAATTTTTTTTTATTATTCCTACAGCCATTTCGACATTCAAACCCATTTTAAAACTATCTGAAAATAGCTTTGAACGCCAAAGCAGCTGTCACGACAATAAAAAATAATAATATATATATATTATATAAATTGAAAATACACTTTGTATATACCACTAATTTAAGTAAAGTGGTATATACAAAGTGTATTTTCAATTTATATAATTAATAATGATGCCACAAAATTACAAAGCATTTGAAGAAATTATATATATATATATTTTTAAATTTGATATAAATCAAATTTAATAATGTTGTTCTTAAGTTCTGCACGTATTTTTAGTTTTTATTATTGTGACAGCTATTTCGGCGTTCAATGCCATTTTCAAACTTCAAGAACAATTAATAAAAATAATATTATTAAATTTAATTTTGGCACAATGAATTAAAAAAAAAACATGATGGCTTCTCTAATAATAATAATAATAATTGACTTATTCCGGAATGTGGAGAAATAAGTGCAGTCCCACACATCCCATAAAGTATATACAAATGACAGATAATATATATTCATAAAAAATGAAAATGTAAAGATCATATCACAGGTGTAAGTGAATTATTGTACTTGTGATATTGTACTGGAATCTCTCGGGATTCAAAGATGAGAACGTTTTCGGATTTGTTTATCCTCTCCCTAAATCCTGCCACCCGGGTTCTTATGAGGGGTGGAAAACCAGGAACTCGTCCCTTCCGTGAGCATGTTGGAGGCACTGCAGTCTCTGGAAAGACCGAACATCGCGGCGTTGTGATATTGTACGCGAAGTCTTTCCACGCTACCCTTTTTGAAGTTCACCCAGAGCTCGCATGTATAAAGAGTTGTACAGAACGCAAGAAATAGCGTCCTTTTCACGAGTGGACTGCAAAAGCCGAAATCTTCTACTGAGCATGTTTGACTTTACACTGAGTGCACGTCTTTGCCTGTCGTTATTATCGTCATCCATCACTTACTAGTAATGACGTGTCCCAGATATTTGACTTCTTCTGCCACCTTCAGAAGCTCCCCATTCAAGAAAGCCGGAGGAATGTTTTTAGGACACTTTCCATATCTGATAATCAGTATTGTTGTTTTTTTGGGTTATACAGCATGTTTGTTTCGTGTGCGAACTCTTTACAGAACTTTAGGAGGAAACATAGCCCCCTTACCGACGGTGCTATCAAAACCATATCATCTGCATAACTCACATTGCTAGAACACTGTCCTCCGCCTGTGGCAGCCTACCCTAACATTATTTAGCCTGTGGGTGAGTTTATTGATGTACATGATGAATAATACTGGAGACATGCAACCTCCCTGTCTGACCCCATTTTTTAAATAAAATGGTTCAGAGAGTTCGTCTTTCCACTTCACAAGGTTTTCTTGCTGTCGGTGCCAAGTGTCAAGAATCTAAACGATCTTCATTGGAATCCCTCTTTAATATTAGGTATGTGGCTGCACCGCTCATTGCATATTTAATACTGAATACACCGATAATCCACGACGGTTTTACTACGACTGTTTTCATCAATACTGGTTACTAATGGCTTTAATAGTGATTGCTCCACAATTGGATTCACTAACGATTGCACCCATATGTATAATCCATTTTTGTCAAAGAGAAATGATTATCACCGTCGTACAACAAAAAGTTGTTCAACTAAAGACGGACCTTGAAGTTTCAGATAAATTTTCCCTTTAAATAGCTTTAAACTTTTGCACGAGGAAATCGAATGCATGCCCTACAATGTCGACCTACCACAACCCAAATCATAATAAAAGAAACGACAAATAGATAATCTGCGGAACTGTTTTCATCAAATAAAGTAAAAAAATAAAAAAAAATTTGGAAGAGAACCAAATAAATTTATAGTTTTCAATTAAAAATTTAAGCTGCATTTTATGTGCAAACGGAATATTTATTAGGATATTAATTTTTAACTGTGGGTAGTAAAAAGTGCGATTACATTCGATGCTGGTTTATTCGATAATGCATTTGTTAATTTGTTTGATATAGCCATTAAATTATTTAACGAGTAAAAACATTAAATTTAGCTTTTATCCAATTAAACAACAGTTACACTGACTTAAGTAGGGCATATGAAACTTAACACTGTACATTGGAATGCCCTATTTGATGAAAATTGTGAGGCGGGAGGAAATCAAGAACAGAAAATATAGAAGAGGAAGACGAAGTTTTGAAGTATTTGGTTTTTGAACTTGGCAAATTTTCAAATAGTATTTACGGGATGAATTTTATTATGTTTTTCGGCGAAACAGTAAGTTTCAAAATTTATTTTTAATTAACAAAAGTATTTGAAAGGTTTATGCTAATTTGAATTAAACTATGAATGATAAATCAGTATCAGGGCCTAAGGGAGAAAAATCTTTCCCCTATTTCCAGAAATATTCTACCATTACATGTACTTAATGCATGTATAATTATAATAAATGAGATTTGTCCAAGATATTTTCATGAAATAACACGCAGAAATACCATTTTTTTTAAATTTTAATTAGCTTTGTAGTAGATATAATAAAAATATTACAATGGGTTTAAATTTCTACCCTCTCTATAAAGTATTTCTGTTGTGTTTCAAGAATTTTCTCTTCGTCTAACCCGGCTCGTTGTATTTAAATTATATGAATTCCCTTGGAATTTGAGATGTCCGGTAAAAAAAAAAATTTATAATTGAACTAAATCCGTAAAGTGACGATACCGCTGAGAATTACTAACGTCGCCTTGGTGCTTTGATATTGAATTAAAATATTATTTTTGATAAAAGTTCGCATAAAATAAATAAATGAAATAAACAAAAGGTCAATACTTAAAATATAATCGATACAGTACACTCCCTTACCAGGTCGCTACTTGCTCCCCCACTAGGCCTCCGTCCGGCCCTTTGTCTCAATCAGTATCACATGTATATTCGACGGCCTCCGTGGTTGAGGGGTAAGGCTCTCGACTACTAATCCGAAGGTCGCGGGTTCAAATCCCGGAGCGCGCAAGTAAATTGTATTAAATTAATTTGTGCTGTTTCACAATTAATTCATTTAAAAATAATATATAATATATTTACGCAAGTTCCAGAGTGGAAGATCGGTAGTAGCAAAAGTATCGCCCTGGTGAAAGACCACTATTCAGAATTGAAACGTTGCTTGAAATGGCTTTTAGCCGTGTTTGGTGACCAGATCTGAATAGCCAGGTATTTCCCCTTTTCCCCACCTTCCTCATCCCCTTCTCCTTCCCCTCCCCAATACCATCAGCCTCAAAACGTTCCCAAATTGGGAATGCCATAGTCTCACTGGCTACAGACGGTTGGGAGTAGTTTGGGACCCTTGGGCGGTATTCAATAAAAAAAAAAAGTTTTTTTTTATTGATTTTTTTTTTGCAAAGGAACATTTTGAAACAGTCTATAAAATAGAAGAAAATATGATGAAATTAAATATGTAAACAAAAAAATCCCACAAAGGCAAAGCCTGTGTGTGGGTATTATAATAGTTTTTTAACACATTTCTGTGGGTTATGTGAAACCTTTCATTTTAAACAAAAAATTAACGTAATCATTTTCTTGAAAGAAATAAGTGCTAGCGAAAATAAGAAAGATAAAAAATGATATAAAGTGATAATAAGAAACAGACAAAAAAACATTTCATTAGTTATGACAGTAAAAAGAATTTACTGTTATTATCACATATACGTACATAAATATAACAAGATTTTAGAGGGGGTTTTAAAATCATACACATGTACGTTACTAATGTTTTGAAAGTAGCTCTTATAAAAATGAATATGTATTGTGCATTGGTGTAATAAAAAATGGTAACATAAAATAAGGCATTGAACAGCATAATACATTGGTGGTACCAGCAACAGGTGAAAAGTTGAGCTGAATTTTAAACTAAATTAAATCATTTAATCAATAGTATACCAATATTAAATAATTATTCATAGTATTTCTTTAATTCATATGTTATTTAAAAAAAATGTTTACCTCGATACAGACTTAGTCCTAGTGATGTTAAAAATGGAATTGTAAATAATACATGTAACATGTAAAAAAAAAATAGGTAAATAAATTAATATTTTTATAAACAATAATTATTAATCTAAAACACTCATCCAAATTGAAAAAACCTTCCGAGCAAAGATAAATGTCGCCGGCAGGACTCGAACCCGCACCCTTCTAATGTCCGGTCAGATGCTCTACTGTTGAGCTACGTCGGCTTATCGCAAACCCGCCAAGTTAATCAATATATACTAGTGTTTCATTGAATAATTACTGTTTTTATTATATTTTCACCTGTAAACAACCAACTTTATTAGTATGAGAAAGGCTTGTAACGGCTAAATCCCTCAAATAGATGGCGTCGAGACAAATTATGTCAACATTTTATTGGTGAAATTGCTTTGA
>JAHDVE020006419.1:0-93312 GCA_022606495.2 Halesus radiatus | reverse complement strand
CGTAACAGTTTGCTACTGGGATTGGTAACATTCATTAACCATTTTAGTGGTCTATGATCAGTATAAATTTTAAATTTTCTTCCAAAAATATATGGACGGAAGTGTCCAACAGCCCAAACAATGGCTAAAAGTTCTTTTTCAGAGGTACTGTAATTACCTTCTGCATTATTTAAAGTTCTGGACGCATAAGATATTGGTAAATCTTCTCCAATTTTTCCTTGACTCAAAAGTGCACCTATTGCATAATTTGAGGCGTCAGTAGTTAGAACGAATTCTTTCGTGAAATCAGGGTATTGTAAGATAGGATAGGAAGTTAATTTTTCTTTTAAAGTATCGAAAGCATTTTGCTGTTCGGTTTTCCAATTATATTTTATGTCTTTCTTTAAGAGACTAGTTAAGGGTTTTGTAATTTTACTGAAGTTTTCAATGAATCTTCGGTAATAACCAGCTAAACCTAAGAATGATTTAATTTCTTTAGGATTCCTGGGAATAGGAAATTCAGAGACTGCTTTGATTTTATCTGGATTAGGAGTAACACCTTCGTTAGAAATTAAATGACCTAGATAAGTAACTTCTTTTCTCATGAAATGGCACTTATCTGGTTGAATTTTTAAGTTATTGTCAGCAAGTCTTTGAAATATAGCTGTAAGTTTTTTCGCGTGATCTTCTCTAGAATTTGCATATATGACGATGTCGTCTAAATAAACGAAACAATATAATCCTTGTAATCCAATTAATGCGTTATTCATCAGTCTTTGAAAAGTCGCTGGAGCCGTCTTCAGGCCAAAAGGCATTCGGGTATATTCATAATGTCCATTGGGAGTTGAAAAAGCAGTTTTTGGAATATCATCTTCATGCATAGGAATTTGATGAAATCCACTTACAAGATCTAGTGTTGTGAAATATCGACAATGACCTAATTGATCTAAAATATCGACAATGTGAGGTAAAGGAAAAGCGTCGCCCGCAGATACATCATTGAGCTTGCGATAGTCTACGACTATTCTCCATTTAGGTTTTCCTGAAGAATCATTTTTCTTTGGTACAACCCATATAGGAGCTGACCATGGTGAAACACTAGGTTGGATAATACCGTCTTGTAACATTTTGTCTATTTGTTTGTTAACTTCTTCTTTATGTATTTCAGGGTATCTATAATTTTTTGAATGAACTGGACTTTCAGTATTTGTTATTATTCGATGTTTAATAGCATCTGTTGCCGTAAGTTTGTCGCCTTCGAGATAAAATATTGAATTATAATCGTCACAAATATCTAATAAAGAGTTTATTTCTTCGGAGTTTAGATGATCGATACAAATTTGATCGCGAATTAATTTTTTACGTTTTTTACCATCATCATTAGAATTTTGATTAAAATGGTAAACATTTTCTGGAATAGGATCTAAATAGATTTTCATATAATTTATATCAACATATTCGTCTGTTGAATTTAATATAGTACAATACGATTTATTATTCGCATTTACTTCAGTTATAGCATTGGCTAAATATACACCTTCGATAGGTATTTTTACATCAATTATCCCTTCTTTAATTTCAGGGTTTAAAATATCAACCTTTATAAGAGTTTCTGATCTAGGAGATAAGGTATATATAGGAGTCAAATGCTCATTAGGATCAGAAATATGTAATTTTATACTAGAATCGTTTATTCGTAGTACATTATTTTTATAGTCGATTTTAGCATTTTTGCTTTCAAAAAAATCGTTCCCCAAAATTCCATCGTATCCAAGGTTTAAAAATTCACTATCCATCACGTGGAATTCATGAATAATAGTTTCATAACAGAAACTTAATTTAATTAGAACAATTCCATTAGATTCAATCGAAGTTTTCGATCTACTTATGCCATTTATCTCTATAATTTTTCCCGAATTTACGGAAGTACCTTCGCCAAGACAGTGAGTCTTGATGAGGGATACGGCTGCTCCTGTGTCGACAAGAAAATGTCTTTTAATAATAGTACCATTTGAAGGTATTTGAAAAATCACATGACGCAACGTATCAGATTGAGATGGCGAATAATTAATAATTTTATTAATTTTTTCATTTTTAATTTTATTAGATGTTAATATGGAACGTTTGAATACTCCTGAGCCTAGCTCGTGACTTACAATAGATCGGCTCGCGAATCTACTGCAGATCTGGAGTTTAAATGATTTATTTTAGAATCATTTTTCCTTGTTAGGGAAGACGAATTGGGAGTTGCAGAGATGTTAGGATTTGGATTTTCATTTTTTAATTTTAATATTCTGCAATCCTCTATTAAGTGACCAGGTTTTTTACAATACCTGCACATTTTATTATTATAATTTTGTCACGAATTTGGACTAAATGTTTTATTATAGTTATTATTATAACTTGGTCCCGAATTTGGGTTATAAGATTTGTTAAAATTATTATTATTATTTTTTACGAACATAACTTTTCGTTTATCGAAGTTAGAGTTATTATTATGATTTTTATTTTTATAACAGTTATAATTATTATGTCCCGATTTTCCACATATCGTACATGTTTTTATATTATTATGACTGTTTTTAGAAGAATTCAAGAGTTTATTTATTCTTTCTTCTTCTAAGGAAATTGTGAAAGCTTCGTTAATGTCTTTCGGATTACGCGATCGCAATATCGTTGCGATAGATGGGTTTGTTCCGTACATAAATGTTTGCATACCAAGTTCTTGTATGCTGGCTGTTCTGCCTAACATTTCTAAAGGATCTTTATTATTTTGGTTAATTGATACTAGAAGGTTTTTAATGCAATTTTCAATTCGTAAAATATATTGAGATACGCTTTCGTTGTGAAATTGTTTACAATTTTGTAACTCAAGTAATAAGTGTGCATAATGTTTACGCTCACCAAATGATCTTTTCAAGAGATCTTTTAAATCAGACCAACTATTGGTAAGATGGTTGGCACAGATAACTTCTGCTTGGCCTTCCAATGAAGTTAAAATGAATAACAGTAAGGTATTTTGTTGATTAGGTGCAGCTAGCGCCACAGCTCTATCACAATTAGTTAAAAATGCACAGAGTTTATCTCTATTTCCATCGTAAGGTTTAATAAATTTAAATAAAATAGGTAATGGTAAAATTGTTTCGTACGAGGAAGAAGTAGTTGGTGTGTCATTCATTTTGAAATGATTTTTAGTATTTTTTATTAAAGAAAATGAAATTTAATTTTACGAGAATTAATTTAATGAATTTTTTAACTTTACGCGAATTAATTGGATTAATTTTTAATTTTACGCGAATTTATTAAATGAATTTTTAACTTTACGCGAATTAATTGAATGAATTTTAATTTTACGAGGATTTATTGAATGAATTTTAATAAAATGTAATATTTGAAAGTGTTAAATTTATTATTACGCGTTGTAAAAGAATAAGAGTATTTACTTTAAAAGTAAATAAATTTACATATATACACTAATACACGGTTCACGGTGTATATAGTGTGAAGAAAATACACTAATTGTCAAAGTTGAAAGGATTGGGAAAGAATAGGATAAAATTCTATTGGACAAAAAATTTTTATGTACTCACAGTAGAAGAAGGACGAGTTGCCAATTCATACTGCAGTGAAGTGAAGTGAAGTTCTTGATGTTCGTCGTCGGAGTTGACACGATTGGATCCTTGGCTGCTTGAAGAACTGAAGTTCACCGTAGATGTTGTTTGTCGCTCGAGGCTTCCCGCGATCTACGTTGTTGCCGGTTTCTTCTCTTCTCCAGGTTACGTCGATGTTGTGAGGTTGACTTCAGGTTGAGCCGTCCCTGCTTTCCGAGGAAAGATTTCTCCGAGGAGAATATCCGCCAGACTTGTCGTCGTTGTCCTGATGAAGATGGAGTCTTCCGTCGTCACAGAAGTTCCTTTTTGATGAAGAATGTAATCAATCTGCTATCCCACTTCTGACACCAATTTGCTACGACCCTCGGTTGAGGACGCAGTAAATAATTATTCAACTCTTGCGCGGCGAGTAATGATCAAGATCTCTTCGTATGGGTAGTAGTGTGTCTCTGAATATATCTGCAGATGTAATGTATTGAAGATCTGCAGATGGTTGTAGATAGTTATGTGTTGAGGTAGTAGTAGTAGAAGGTGGAAGTTCCGTAGAATAACAACTTATATATTTTATACGATATATATTTATTTATAGAAGACTTATAATATTTGATTAACTTATAAGTACAATATAAAATAGACAATGACAATAGTGAAGAAGGACAGCGTGGAGACTGTACTTCGAGATGTTAAAATGTGAACTGAGAGGAACGGCTTGGTCCCGTTTATATAGTATTCTAGTATCCCGGATTGTGGGAAATTTCATAGAGTTAAGCTCAATGGCTTGCGTAACAAATCGATAATGAGTTTACTTAATTGGTTTTCTAAAATAATGCATTTATTTGAAAACGCCGAAATGCACAAAGAATTTACGCTTGATTTAAGCCAATGGCAGGGATTATAACATTATGAAGGGTTGACGTTAATGGCGCTTGATTTATAGCAAGGGCTGGGAATATAACACTAGGTATCTACGTCGCCCATCTACCTACTTGGACACACTTTGTATTCAAATTGGACACCTCCATTGCGGAATTAAAATGACGAATCACCCAACATGTCGCATGGTGGTCGAAATCATCATTATGCTTATCCTGTTTCGTTTAATTTACTGCTTATCGTAATAATTGCACGCCTAATAATTTTTCAGATGATTAGTATACCGCTGATAGCTCCGTTCTAACCTCTCCCTTTCTCATAACCAACGCTTTTTTTATTATACTTCAATGTTACAATATAAGCATGATCTCGATAGGTTTTTTTCATCGATTAGAGCCATATTAATAATAATTATAATGTTTTATTTTCTTCTTATTTTATAACAAAATAACAGATCATGGTATCCTCACTCGGATTTCCCGTGCTGAAGATTTCATTTACAAAATATTAATTTACATTATATTAAATTGATGAAAAAATAAAAATAATTGTTGGGTGAGGTGTTTCAAGTGCAGTTGAGTGGCTTCGGTGTTAGTCTGTATTTGGTGTTAATATATTTTCTATTTCAGATCTACCTATGTAACGTATCCAGTGTTTTATTTGATTTTTAAATTTATTATGGTTGTTGTGATTTTTAAAGAATAGTTTGATGAAATCGTTTAACTCTGGAAAAAAGTGTCGTTTGCTTTTATATTTTCTATTGTAATATATACCTTTGCAATATTATTTGTAAATGTCCGTGTAATTTAGCATTTAACGGGCGTAAACAAATAAATATATTTTTTACAAATTAACGGTAATTAATAAATGAATTAAAATTTATTTTGTATTCACCACTTTATTAATATACACATATCTGCGTGTCTCGAAAGCGATGCTTTCTTCATCAGGAATATATAGAATACTAAAAAATAATAATGTCAAGCATAGAAAAATGATATATATATATATATATATAAAAAAATGATATGAATACCGTACAAGAGTCCCAAACTACTCCTAACCGTCTAGAGCCGGTGAGACTATGGCATTCCCAATTGGGGAATGTTATCAGGCTGAAGGTATTAGGGAGGGGAAGGAGAAGGGGGGAGACGAAGATGGGGAAAGGGGGAAATACCTGGCTATTCAGATCTGGTCACCAAACACGACTAAAAGTCATTTCAAGCAACGTTTCAATTCTGAATGGTGGTCTTTCACCGGTGGGCGATACTGAGAGTATCTTCCGCTCTGGAACGTGCGCAAATATACTATATATTATTTTTAAATGATTTAATTGTGATACAACATAAATAAATTAAATTAAAATTACTTGCGCACGCCGGGATTTGAACCCGCGACCTTCGGATTCGTAGTCGAGAGCCTTACCCCTCGACCACGGAGGCCGTCGATAATAAAATATAGAACACAATAATGGAGAACTAGACAAATTATAAACATAAACGAAAATTGATTAAAGTAGGTAAATAATTAATCAAAAATTATTATAAAATATTGAATAACGAATTTATATTAGAAATTAAAAAAAATTATTATTATTTCTATTATTAATATTAATATGAAAATAAATTCAAGAGATTGCTATTTAAAAAACTTATTTGATTATTAATTAAATTTAATTCAATGTTTTATAAAAAAATGGAATTTGAAAGTAAACGTGTTTCGCCAATTTACATAGAACCTTTCGATTCTTAAACCCCAGACAGGCTAAATAAATTGTTTATTTGCTCATGAAAGAAAGACTTTTTTTATCAATTTCAGCAGAAGTAAGGAAAAAGTGAGCTCAGGTATACGGACACGCACACAGTACAGTTCTCTCTGTTTATCTCTTCAATGTATTTAAGCTAGTTGCCAAGTTGATAATGTTGGATTCGAAATGAGTTTTTGATCACACAGACGATGGATTTTTGATCTGTGGCACAAATCGCATTATCTAGTCCATATTTTTATTGTTACTATTGTAATATGTAGGTATAGAGTTTTTTTCGTACTAGACATAAATATGAGTACCTCAATATCAAAAGTTCTTGACGACTTTTTTTTTTTTTTGGTACCTACTGCGTCCGCTATGATAGTTTCTATATGGAAATGTAATTTCGATTTTTTAACTGTTTAAAAAAAGGTTATATTTTCCACATAAAAGTTGTCATAGCGAACATAATTGCTTTCATGTTTAGTACAAAATGTAAATGGTCAATACGTACCTTTTTATATTGAAGTACCCTCATATATATCTTCTTATATATATAAAAAAATCAATGTAAGTTTGTTTGTCCTCGAATTTCTCGAAAATTACTGGACCGGCTTCGCTGAAAATAGCACAGTTCTTAGTAGTGCCGGGAAGGTTTAGAGAGTAGTTTGAATGAAATACAACATGTAAAACTGTTGCTATAACGTTTTAAAATTAGTATGAAAAATATGGAACCCGCCGTGTTGTATTGAGATTAGCCCACTCTGGTTAGCCACAGATTACATATTCAAAAGAAGAAAGTTTGTTTACGTAGAATATTTTCAAAATGGAAATCACGAGTAGGTACCTACTTAAGAACTTTATTGTTTAGATATATATGTTTTGAAAAAATAATTGTTAGGACTGAAACAAAATTTTCAAGTTAATGTTTCTTTGTTTAAAAATAGTAATAATCGTCACAAGGCATTACTTTCGCTGTGAAATCAATTATGGCACCCAAACGACAAGCAAGAATTCACAACTTTATAACTTCGTATATTCCAAAAAAAGAACCCGTGCAAGGCCGGGTGCGTTTGTGCACATGTTTTATTAAAAATCGGTCGGCTGTAATGAACATTTTTTACGTTAACCCACATGAACGATTCATGGATATGATTCCTGTGACAATGCATTTTTCGACGCCTTCTTACTGCCCTTCACTGCCCCCCCGTTGCCAATGATACCACCATCGCCCCCTGGAGCTTTTCTGAACCCTTTGGGAATCACTGTACTAGATTATCAGCTTTTCGTTGGATCACTGATTATTATACTCCTCAACATCGTAATTTTTTTACTACCCCCATAAAATCATCGTAAACAAAATATACATTGAAGGTAAAACAGTGAATTATTAACCCTTTCAGATCCGAATTAAGACTGGCAGTGATAAAACAATAATATATTTGATGTTTGATTACACCTTGAAGAATTTTTTGAAAGAATTAGGTGTACTGTTTTTTTTCTACGATTTAGAACTTATCTATGTTTATCCCTTTAATGCATGACATTTACGTTAGAATTTTTTTTTTAATAAAAATTGAGTTTTTCAGAAATTTTTTTTATTAAATAATAGAAAATAGAAAGAAAATAAAATTGCATAAATGTTATAAAATTAATGATTTGTTTGTATTGTTTTTTTTCTAAAATGGAATGATTTGAACACTTTGAAAACAAAAAGTTTTAAAAATTGTGTAATGTGTGTCATTCGGTAAATCACGGAAAATAGTTAATAAATAAAAATATGTATATATATATTTATATATATATATATATATGTGTAAAAAAATATATATGTAAAAAAAATATATATATATATATATCTCGTATGTAAAAAAAAAAGTAATTTGCTAATCCTAGAGTTCCTTTTCTCCAACAGTCTGCAGTCTGGTGTTTTGAATCCAAACAAATTCTTAGACTATATAATGGTAGGTGTAGTTTTATCATACGATGCATTCAGAGGTTAAAGGTGTCTTCCTTAAAATGATAAATCATACACTGAAAAAAGAAAAAAAATGCGTAAAAATTGAGCGATAAAAGTATAAATAAATGGATTTAAAAATATACTTAGTATCACCACCATGTTTCGAAAGCGATGCTTTCATCGTCAGGAATATATGAAACTAAAAAATAATGACGATGAAAGCATCGCTTTCGAAACATGTAGATATCAATGTATATTTATAAAGTGTTAAATAACAAGTATATATTTTAATTCATTTATTAATAATGACGCCACAAAGTGAATACCAATCGTTTGAAGAAATTATAATAAAAATATACCTTTGAAACAATTTAAAGGCTGCGGAAATCGAGATTAAACACAAATGTCACCTTTCAAAATATGGCTACCGCCTGAACGAGTAGCTAGAATCCAAAGAAAAAAGTGTGTAAAGCCAGTATTGCCAACAATTGGAAAACGAAAACCGCATATTTTTATTCGCTCTAGATGGGGAGGAAAAAATCTGAATATCTTCGCATTTTCAAATATACCTACGGTGCAAAAGGGTTAAAATAAATGTGGTAAAATACACCTTCAACCTCCGTAGGTACGTTCTCAATCACGGCTATGTAAAAACAACAAGACGCCAAGTTGCCTGGTATTTTCATTGTTATTGTTTCGTCGGTCGCGGCGTCTGGATTTTGACAGTTTAAAGTTAGTTTATAACCAGCCTATGGCCTGTTTTTGTTAGTCCGGAAATCCCAGTCCAATAACAGTTTTTTAGATTGCGTTTAATTTTATGACAAAATTCGGCGGATATTCTTGAATATTTTCATTGGATTTTGAAAAAAAAAAATGTAATGGACACAACCCAGTTATCCGGACCTGAGACTTGGGATTTCTTCTGACACTCCTTTGTTCTTTCATCTGCTCTGTGTGTCGTGACCAATCCATCGAATTGTTACTTCTTAATATTGTTCATTGAATGTACTAGTTCTTGCTTTCTTTTCGGTTGTCCTTATTCATCGTTTGGTTATTCTGCATGGCTTTATACTCGTACGCCTTCAGTCTAACTTTCGCATTTCCCCTGGCAGTTTGATGCCTCATTGCCATTATCAGGGTTAGTATCGGAGCTTTATTGTGGACTGCTAGACGCATTCATCCATTTGCTATTCTGTCGGGTGTTCTTATCAGCCTCCCCGTATCTAGTCGTCGTAATCCAGAAATCGGTCAAACTGTACTTCACAGTGTTTTCGTATCCCATATTTCAACTACCACGAATTTGGATCCCCTTTTGCATTCGTATTATGTCCTTTATTTAAATAGAGGTAGAATGATGGTGCCTTTAATGTTCCTGACATCTTGCGGACATCCACAAAGCGGGCAGCAAATCATCCTGCCCTTCGCCGTCACGGACTCGCGACCTTCGTGATATTCTCCCACGAACATTTACGTATCCACATTGTACTACAGACTGCTACCTACTAACTTCTGATTTCTGACTTGAGCTCCGTTCACATTGGAATTCTTTAAACGCAATACAAAAAATTCTTTCCTGATTTTCATCCTCCTGACAAAGAGCCATTATCTACCACCGCTAGGGGAAAATGATTAATTAGTTACTGGTCGCCTTTAGCACTTTTTTCATTTTGAGTGTTCACAATTGAAGCTGTCGATCGGATATTTCGCTGATCAGTTTTTGCAACTGTTGCTATAAAAGTAATCGTCGCTGATATTCCTGATATTGCTGATATTCGTCGCTGATAGTAAGTTGCCTGCGGGTACCTATATCACTTGGCATAAGTTTTAACTCCGGGTTGCCGAGTCTTTTGATCCCCAATGTGAACAAAGCTTTGACTTGATGTTTGCCCGGCGCGCTTCGGTCAAGGTTGGTCGCATCGTCTAACTACGCGTACAACCTTTGCGGGTTCTACAATCTTTATAGCTGGTTTAACTTTACAATTATTATTGCTTTAACTTGTTCTTTCAGACCAACGCAACGTTATGAACTAAGTCATTAGCATGGTTTTCAACAGGTCATTGTGTTGTATTCGTAGAGATACCACTAAGTGTTGTTTCCGCTGGGGTAGGCTGTAATTCAGAATTAGTACTTAAAAATTAATTTACCAAGGCAGTATATTTAATAACATGCCATTTTTTATTTATCCTCGGAAGCTCATTATTTATTAATGACACAATTCGTCGCCCACAAGACAAACAGGCGTATCCGTATTTAGCAACTTTCCAGGAGAGCCAAAAAACAGTTTTTTTTGCTGGATTCTTATACAATTTATTACATGTTTCGCTAATGGGGTAAAAATGTGTAAATAAAACCCCACTAGCGATATACCATGTATAATAAAATGTGTAAGAATACAGCAAAAAAAAAAACAGTTTTTTGGCTCTCCTGGAAAGTTGTTAAATATGAGATACGCCTGTTTGTCTTTTGGGCGACGAATTGACACATTGTACTTTTATACGAGGTGTGTTCAAAAGAAAGGGTGAATTTTGAATTTTCGCGGGCTGTGTACATTCGATTATCGATTCTTTTTTTGTTATGTTGGTTCACATATGTTTATCAAATGTTAGCATTATCAGCCATTTTGGATCAGTGGTTTGTTTTTGACAACTGGAAAGGTTAGTCACGTTTTGTTTTTTCTTCGATTTTTAACTAAAAAATTTTTTTGTAAAAAATCGAAAAACATCGATTTTTTACTAAATTTTACACCTCGTACATATTAGAATTGCATTGATATGGTTGTGGACACAGTTGCTTTTATTTAACATAAATTAATGTCGAAAGATTTAAGTTAAATTTTGTTGAAAGGGTCTTTTTTATATGAATACCGCACAAGAGTCCCAACTACTAACAACCGTCTGGAGCCAGTGAGACTATGGCATCCCCAATTGGGGAATGTTGTGAGGCTGAAGGTATTGAGTAGGGGAAGGAGAAGGGGACGGGAAGGTGGGGAAATATCCCAAAGATATACAAGATAAAAAAAATTATGATTTTTTTAAGAAAAAACTTAAAATACATTTTACAAGAAACTAATTTTAGGTGTATATTATAAGTTCACTTGGAAAAAATGTATATATACATACATTATATAGATATATTGTATTTCTAAAAAATTCCTTATTTTATTTTATATTTTAAATTAGTGTATAGACACCAGAACCTCAAGTTCATGGTAGTACTGTAGAAATTAAATATGAACAATAAATATTAGTACTCCCTCCCTAAACACGAGAATTTCTCAATTAGGGAGGTATTAAATTTGAAAAAATTAAACTAAAAGGATTATTTATTAATAAAAAAATAAAATTTGTAGTTAAATACACTTTTGCTATAACCATGTAAACAATGTTCTTATGTCTAATAAATATATGAAAAAAAAATACCAGGCTATTCAGATCTGATAACCAAACACGGCTAAAAGCCATTTCAAGCAACGTTTCAATTCTGAATGGTGGTCTTTCACCAGGGCGATACTGAGAGTACTTCCACTCTTTACGCTAAATTTTGCAATCCTTCATCTCTTCACATCTAATGTCATATTCAACTACAATCCCATTAAATTATTTTAACAATATATTCAACAAACTACACCCTTAAAACATTTTTATTATTATTATAAACATATTATTTTTATTAACGTAATAATTGTATAAACATTTCACAATAAACAGCTCCGTACAGGTTCTCCCAGTGAGGCGTTCACGATACGCTATTTTTTTACCACTCGGCTGGGCAGCGTTGTTAGGCGGGTCAAAGTGGGGACTGTAGGAAGGGATTTATTAATGTGGGTCTTAAAGAGACCCAGATTATATGAAGGAGTAAAAACAGAGGCCGGTACCTCGTTCCACTTGCGAGCCGCCTTACACAAAAGAGTCGGAGAATCGACCCGTTCTCATGAAGCCGACATCAACTGTGAACGGGTGCTCCGCTCGTGTCCCCCGAGTTTCGTGTACGTGCACCGGTGCATTGGAGATCAATGCTGCTAGTTCATTCGAGCAGGCTCTATTAAAATACCCATAGAACAGGTTCATCATAATAATAATCGGATGATTTGTATAGCGCCGTTTTTGTGCAAAATCACCTCAAGGGCGCTGTACAAATATTACTTCCTATTCTTTATCATGTACAAGCAGATATAGAAAAACATACTTACCTGGGAGGTCGCTTCAGATGAACACTGTTTTATTAGAAAATTTAAGTATAGAGATTATAGTTTTCCAGTTGCTATTTTATCCTCCTTTTCTATTGATGTTACATTTATTAGAAGATTGGTGGCGCAAGAAGAGTTGGTATTTATTGAAGTATTTATAATTTTTAGGAATATTAACATACTTATAAAATGACCTTAAAAGGCGCAAGAAGCTTTTAATAGATATTAACTTTTTTTTATTTATTACTTTTAGTTATTTACAGTGTTGCGGGCTGTGGACGCATTTTGAAGCATACCTACATTGCGTCTGTACATTAGAGATGGCAACCGGTCTGTTAACAACGGGTTGTCAATCAGACTGGCAGCTCTCCTTTGCACCTAATCTAGTAAGTTTACCAGGTGTTTTGGCGCTCCAGCCCAGAAGTGGCTCCCAAATTCAATACTTGAAATTTGTACAGGGATTTGCAATTTACAGTACCTACACATCATTCTATATAATAAAACATTACCCACTTATTTTATGTAAAAATCTCTAAATAATTAGGTACCTACCTACTTTTATTTAAATAAATATGTATATTTTTTATTTAAATCACCATTATAAACTTAGTTTCATTTTATGAATAATGTAATTTCTTATTTTTTTGCTTCCCAAACTTACGTACGATTCGCAAACAGAACAATTCAATTCAACACATGTTGTACCGCCCAGTGGGGCATATAGACACATTGCAACGCTGGAATTAAAGACATGACGGCATGGCACATGGCATGACGGTATGTGGCATGTTGCGGTATGGACATTGACATAGCCGATAGCCACAGCTGTGCGGGAGTGCGGACCAGTAGCCACCAGCCAGTAAACATAGCCGGACTGTGTGGATAAAAATCAAACCGTTGGGGCGTCTCCCTCTTTCTTATTACGGCTTGTGTTACAGATGGAGAGGTTACAACGGAGCTCTCAGTGGCACTACCATGTTGAAGATAGCCGATGGTTGCGTCACTATGTCTGTCCCAGTAGGCATATAAAACTAACTCAAGCTAAATTAATTAATTCTGGGTCGCAAGTCGTAACTCATTTGATTGTTTTCGTAAGGCCTTATTGGTTTTCTATGAGCTTTATTTGTTGCTGGTAGCTCTACCTACCATCCTCTGGTCGTTTTTATTATTGAACAGTTTATGGAACAGACAATATTGCGTCTTGTTTTATTTTTTTGACGGTTAATATTTCAATGCTCTGTAGCCCATGATGGAAACGATGCTATGAGCTTAAAACAGTTTTGTTGACCCAGAAACTCCAGAAAGAAATTGGTGCGTAAATTTCATGACTCCAGAGCTCACTGTTAGTTGGTTTTTACTTGTTCGGAAACACATTTCTGCTTTACTTAGTTCAGACTTATCTATCTCGTATTATCCTTAAGTTATTCCCAATTCTTCTTGTTAAAATTATTATCTGAGTGCGTATGAGACGATATATGAATGTGATTGAAGCAAAGAAAGAGTTTTCGTTGAAGCCGTTTGGTGTGTTTCGTTGTAATGGAATACTCGTATATCGTTTTCCCTCTCGTATTTGTCGTTTACGTGGTAATTACCCCGAGGTGAATTATTGTCGGGTTTACGTTAAAACCGTAAATTACTGAAGAACTTTTATTGTGATTGTTTTGTGCGCTCTAACTCCTTCGAGACTCTGCCTTGGTAACCCGTTTCTATCCATTCCTCGCTTTGTGTCTTACATTCACTCTCACAGAATTCTATCAAACATCATTATCGTTAAATAGTGTTAACAGTCCATTTTTCAAGTTCATCCGTAGCTGTATAATTCGTGTACAGTTTCGGGTGTAATATGTTGGTGCCGATAAAGAATTGTGTTACAGTCTATCCTGCGGAGAAATAGCATGATAGTTAGTTGGTTCTCATAGAAAAATCATATACATATTTTAATTTTAAAGATGTGTCTAAGATGGCAATTAATACCTTCCCCAGTCTAGAATTATTTTTTAATCTATTAATCTCTAAAAATAATAAAAACATGCTTCACAGTATTATGTTTTTATTTAATTTATGAAATCATTTTTTTTTATTAGAAATTTTGTTTTGAAGAGTTTTATTCACTCAAACTCGGAATAGTTTTCATTTCGTAAACGGAGTTCATGTTTCCTGATTCTATTTTTAAAATTTATAATAGTCATACCTACATTACACGCATTACATTCTAAAGTGTATATTCCGTTTGCTAATAATTTATTAGAGACAGGCCATAGCTTCAATAAAAAACTAAGTTAAACATTAAAAAATTGATACGTATTTTAAATTGTGTGCCTTAGAAACTTTAGAAATAAACAAAAAAATAAATAAAAAATTAATTTAGTAAACAAAATAATATCACCCAGTAAATCACCTTTGTTAACCATGTTTCCTTGTTGTTTTGACTCCCCCCCCCCATCCCCCTTTAATTCATCACTACCACTACCCTCACCTAATAATATCTAATTATTTCTGTACTTTATAATTTATATTAGTTTTAAGAACGCTAGTGAATGATACGGATGTGTCGAAACCGGTAAATAAATTAAATTAAGTAACAAATGTACATTATGAATAAAAGTCTTATGAAATCGAACCCGCAACCCTCCAACTAAGTCAAATGAGTAGGCCACTACGATGTATTATATATGGCCGTTGATATTTTCAAAACCACTTTTTTTTTTTTTTTTTTATATGAATACCACACAAGAGTCTCAAACTGCTCCCAACCGTCTGGAGCCAGTGAGACTATGGCATTCCCAATTGGGGAATGTTGTGAGGCTGTAGGTATTGGGGAGGGGAAGGAGAAGGGGGAAGAGGAAGGTGGTGAAAAGGGGAAATACCTGGCTATTCAGATCTGGTCACCAAACACGGCTAAAAGCCATTTCAAGCAACGTTTCAATTCTGAATGGTGGTCTTTCACCAGGGCGATACTGAGAGTATCTTCCACTCTGGAACGTGCGCAAATATACTCTATATTATTTTTAAATGAATTAATTGTGAAACAACACAAATTAATTAAATAAAAATTACTTGCGCACGCCGGGATTTGAACCCGCGACCTTCGGATTCGTAGTCGAGAGCCTTACCCCTCGACCATGGAGGCCGTCACTTACAGACAATTTTACAACTATCTTTTGAATCATGTCACAAGATAGTTATAAACTTCTCCCGTGACTGATTATACTTTTCCTATCAACCTTTCACTTGTTGCATGTTTCATACTTATTATCATCTCCAGTATTGCTTAAATCGTTAATATACAAAAGTTTATTTACTTGTACTATTTGTTATTCTTAATACTGTTCGATGTGTATTTTTTTTTACAATTTCTCATTTATTGTAATGTATCTTAATTTCTGTAATATATTAGTGTACAACTATTTTATAGATACTATGAAAAATACATGCATCAGTCGTCACGCCTGCTATATTACCAATAAAATTTAAAATGTTTTTTACACCTCGATAGGCCTAACCTTCCCCCTTAATTCAATTAATATTCCCTAGACCGATCAATCCATTCGTTATCTAGACAAAAAAATCGGCATTTTGATGAGGCGAGAGTCGAAAGAAGCTCTATACTAGATAACGTCGGAAACGAAACAATAACATTGATGAATGATGGTGAATAAACCCTGGGCAATAAAAGGCTGAAATCTCCCGGTGAAGGGGGAGGGAGGGCGCCATGTGGCCCATCGCTTAGTCCAGAGGAGTGGAGTTGTGTTGTTTTTATACGTTTTATGTACCCGCAGAGCCGACTGTCCCCTTTATTCGATGGTTATAGCACGTTTGCCTTGTGGCTGTACTGCTGTAACAAGCGCAAATGTGGTATTTACACTTTAGATAAAATGGTATTTTGGGATATAGACTTTTCATGATTGTGGAAGAAATTCAGAATCAGAGAAGTTGGTTGGAATGGCTTTAGCTATTGTTATTAACAAATATCTTTAAATTTGGGTTATGTTGTGAGGCTCAAGTGAGGAGAAGGAGGTGGTCAAGAAGAAGGTTGGGAAGTATTGGACTTATCTGATCTGGTCACTTAACATGGTAAAGTAATTTCAAGCCGTCGTAATACCGAGAACATCTACCCTTCTGCAACAATTCGTTGCTGAGGATCGTGAACCCCACTCCAATCTCCCACGTATACAAGACTCCTCCACTCCTCGCGATTCTGCGCTGAGAGCTGCGGACTAGTGGTGGGCGAAGCGGCTAGTTTAGTGAGCCGGATCACTAAATCAGCTCTTTGTAGTGTACCGGTTCGGCTCGATTGAACGATGGTTCGCGTCCCCCCCCACCATGCCCTCTCCCTCGCTCCCTTTGCCCTCCTAAAGACGTCCTTAAGACTCTCTTACACGATACTTTTTTCATCCAGTTTTCATGTGGATTGCCTTTACAGAGAGCTGATTTAGTGATCCAGCTCACTAAACCGAGTCGCTTCGCCCACCACTACTGCGGACATCGACGTTCCGGACACCTGCGAAATTTGGTCGCACCATCGCATAGGTGCTGCAATCAACGCGATTTTACTGTTCCCGGACGAACAACCAATGCTAGATTAAAATTAGGATCCTATTGTAACAAATGAGCGTATTAATCTGACTTTTTCCTGGTGAAGGAAGAGATTAAAACAACTCCAATAGTATAACCACGGACAAACAATAATTAGAATGAATAATCTTATTTTAAAATAATAATTAAATAATCGTATTTTTGCATTTTCAAAATAATTACTTGTATTATTGATCCGCCTTATTTGTTGCGACTCATCCAGTTCATCATTCGTCGCCGTAGGCTCGGAAACAATGAATAGCTTTTCTCAATCATCACTCTAATTTATAGGTACCAATCTCCTCTGTCCGGAATGTACCGACTTATTAACTCAAGCCAGGACCTCGAAAATTTTGGTACCAGTCCAAATGATTTTCTTCAGGCTTTACGAAAATAAACTTCGAAGATTATCATTTAGTATGTCTAAATTCGTTAACTCTACCAAAACCTTCTTCAGGCTTTGACTTGAATATTCTCTAAAATGTATACTTTTGTCATTGCTTCATTCGTGTATTATATATTGTGCTGTTGTTTTTCTGTAACTCTTGTTTATCTCAGTTTTTGTTGTGTATTTTGTGTAATAGAACAATGGCCTGTTAATAATAAAAAAACTAAATATCAGAAAAACACTAGAAAAAATACGAATATTCGCGTTATTTGCCCGATATTTACGAATTTCGTGTTATTCTCGTGAAAATTACAAAATTCGTGTTTTCGTGTAAAAACTTCGCGTGAAAACACGAAATTTTACAAATTGCACCCAATTTATAGAATACGAAAACGAACGAGTCTAAAAATTTCTCCTCAAATTCCCACTGAGTTATGTTGGATATACCCCCCCTGCTTAGTAAGGCAGTAGTAGCAGTCTACTGACGGCTACCGTTATAAAAAAATGTTTTGCCGGAGTTTTGGAGCTACTGTTCGTTTCTCGCGTGGATGGAAGTGTTTATTTATAAATCACGAATGGAAACGATTTAAGATTTAATTTTGATTTGTTGCTGTTTTTATATCGATTTAAACTTAAGTACCCAGTTGTTCCGGTTGATTTATCGGATTATTGAAGTGCACTGTCAATTTACTGTTATTATTTTTTAAATTTTATCTTATAGATATCGTGAGCAGATGAAACAGAAAACAAATGGTATGGGAAGGTTTTGTCGTTCGTGGATAATTCAATTTTAAGACTTTGTAATTTTCCAAAAGCAACATTGTCAAGAAATGCCATATATTGGTTGAAAAAATCTAATATCGTAGCGTTGCCCTAAAGTGGTAGACTGAGAGGACGGAATGCTACACACTTTGTTCCTGCACCTTGCTAACACTTCTCACTTAATTTCATCTTTACGTCTAGTATTCCGAATTTTGACATGATCCAGTATTAGACTTACTTGATCGTTCTGTATTATTTCGTTATCATTGCTGCCATAATCACTGAAGTCGACCGAAATATGCATTCGCTATAAATGTTTTTTTTTAATACACTTTTATGGTTGCCGCCCTTATACTGAACTAGCTGATATGTACCCGGCCTTGCTCGGTTTTTTTTTCTAATAAACTTATGAATTTGTGAATTCTTGCTTGTCGTTTGCATGCCGTAATTGATTTGACAGCGATCTACTACAAATATATCTAAACAAAGAAACCAAAAACATTAATTTGTAAATTTTGTTTCATTCCAAAAATTATTTTTTCAAAAAAAAGTATCTACCTAATTGTGTTTTCAATTTTGAAAATATTCTACCCAAACAAACTTCTTCTGTTGATATCTGAACAAAGAAACCAAAAACATTATTTTGAAAATTTTATTTCACTCCAAAAATTATTTTTTTCTAAAAAAAGTTCTTATGTGGGTACCTAATTGTGTTTTAAATTTTGAAAATATTCTACCCAAACAAACTTCTTCTTTTGAATATGTATTCCGTGGCTAACCAGAGTGGTATATTTATGGGCTAACCTAAATAAAACATGGCGGGTTCATTGTTTTTCATACTAATTTTAAAACGTTACCACAACAGTTTTACATAATGGATTTCATTCAAACTACTCTCTAAACCTTCCCGGCGCTAATAAGAACAAACTGTGCTATTTTCAGCTAAACCGTTCCAGTAATTTTCTATAAAATCGAGGATAGACAGACAGACCAATATTCATTTTTATATATATAGATATTACAGGACATCTTAAAACATTCAAAATACGCGATCATTCGCCATTCCAATCTAACGTTTTCGCACGCGCCGGTCTGTCACCCGTCTCTCTTACACACGCCGCAGAGAGATTTTGATAATCCGACCAAATTTGCAAGTTAATATCGCCCAGCCAATGCCCATAAAATATTAAATAAAAAAAATCCATATCCATGTCTGCATAAAAGTACTGCTTTTATGCGGTGTCGTTATTACTGGTACGCAAATGTGTCGATCTATAATTCAAGTAAAATAGCAACTAGGTGAAAGGGTTCAGTTGTTTACAAAAACCGAATATTTTGTTTGGTATTTAATTTGTCCCTTTTTATAAATGCGTTGAAATTTGCTTACCGCAATCAAAATCACGCGAAAAAAAAACATGGACTTAGCTGGTGCCAAAATGGGTTTCACGTGACCTTGTCTCCTACCGTCGAAATGTTAGTGAAAGTAATATTTCTATAGTTCCCTTGAGGTGATTTTTCACAAAAAATGGCGCTATAAAAATAATCCAATTATTGTTATTATTATTATTACCCACATTTTGTTTTCATCCGGTTTCTATCCTTTATCTTCCTTTGTGTTATTTATAACATCCAGACTCGTGGAAACGCTCTTGCATTCTCCATGTATCTAAATTTATCTATTCCCAGGATTTCACACAGTATCATTCCAGTCAATGCGTTTCCACTGCATTCCGTCTCCTCTAATAGTACTTACGATGAATCACCTCCGCAATATCGTTCAACTGGTTAAAATCAGGCCATCACTTGCTTGCAATGTTTCCCATGATGATTGCTGTATTTTATTGGGATGATGCATAAGTTCATAAGTAATTAAAAAAAAAACCTTCATACTAGACATGGGCAGATACATTCACAGTAGTGAATCGATTCAGTCTGATTCACCTAGTGTTGTGAATTTCTTCATTTAATTCATTAAAAATATCTAATGTTTTATTTTTTTAATATGTTAAAACGTGGTATATTTTCCTATTGCAAATTGCGCTTGTGTTGGAAATAACATATTTAAAAATAAAATAAACACGAAAATAACAATCTTACTCAACTAGATAATAAATAATACGAAAAATGTGTATACACCTCAATGTCGTAAATAATGGTTTCGTTTTTAAAGATAATATTTATTACGAGACAATCAAAGATGTACCCTATCGAGTACGAGCTAGGACTAAGGCGAACGGAACCGCCGCGGGCATTGTGGAATGAATTAGGAACTTCTGACTAGTGTCTCGTAGTGACTTGACTAACTTGCGCCCTGGTAACATAGTATGGATAGACTCGATATCGACGGACTAGACGTGTATTGACAACAACAACATCGACAACTGAATATGGAATAAATTTCTTAATTCCTTGATTTAGGGAATACGGACTGCTAAAGCGAATATGCTCTGCTCAGAATTACTGACTGACTAGAGGGGTTTGACGCTACGGACTACTGCGGAACATGACGTTCGGGTTTTTATGGTTTGCAGCGCGGGATTCTATACATTAGATGGAATTCTGCACATTGCACAATTTCTCGGGCTACTTCGATAACGCCCATGGTATCCCCGCCGTAATTATGGTGCCGGGCGATAAATAATCGTAGGGTTGCAAGGCCTAAGCTAAGGAATGAATAATTGGTTTCGTGTTAAACTGAGGATCAGATCGGATGTGTCACGAGATTGAATTTATTAATTTAAGTCATTAATTCAATTTCGCCCATATCAACTACATACTGTACGATTGACTCCCAACGTTCTGGCAGTTTTTGGTTTCAAAATAGTTTTGGCTATCTTTGATGTCTCAAATTTTAAACTCAAACAAAAGGATGTGCAACCGTTTACCTTCGAAATCAAATACGTATACGTATTATCCATTAACCCTTGGAACCCTTGTACCGTCTAATCCTCAGATCATAGATATATTCTATGATCTGAGGTGATATATATAGATCATAGATATATTCTATGATCTGAGGTTTTACCAGATAATGTGTTTATATATATATATATTTTAAATGTATATATATCTGTAATGAGTTGTTTCTCCAGAATATATTTAATTGTGGTATACGTATAAAGATTCTCATTCCTTAGTTAAGATAAAACTCACAATAGTAATGTTAATAATTACGGTAGATGTCTCTTTTGTTACGTAAATGGGGTCAGCGTTAAGATGAAAGTGATAAGTACCAGATAATAGCATTTTATTCAGCGTTATTTCATTATTATTTTATGGAATTAATTCACAATGCTATCTCCAGCTTGCTATCGCGAAATGGTTCCCATTCCGGAATCAAAAGGTTTCCTATTGTTATTGTATTATTTTTATCACACAATTTCACTTTTTGCGGAGGGCGAACACAAATGATCAATTTATTAATGTGTATTATGGAGATTATTATGTAAAATACATATAATGTAACAATTAACGTGGCCATGTAACGTAACCTCAGCTTATAAAAATCTTATAACGATTTTTAAAGAACAAAATGATTACTTTGAAATCAAAGCAATTACGGACAACGGCCAACACCCAAAAATACACGTTTTGTATTCTGCTAACGCGAGAAATACTACGGATGATTAAAATCTTTAAGCTGCACCTATTTTCAGACATTTTTGTTTGTGTTTCATAGAATTTGAAAGATTACCGTTTAAGGATTTTTATCTTTTGACACCTTATACATTTTCCTAACTACCCCTAGTTAGCAAACTTCAAAGTAGTGTTTAGGGTCATTTTGAGGACCTTAAATCGAGTTTTTCGTTTTAAAATGATCGATTGTTTAGTAAAAAAAATTTAACTTTTTTTAAATTGAAATAAATTCTTTTATAAGCCTTCTGGCTTTCAGCACATCAAATCATCCACTTTTAAATTCTTGTCAGCCATCACTCATCCAAAGCCAGCATTTCTCTTTTGACTGTAAGTCTATCTAATCTGTGTGCGGCCTCTGTTTCATTATCATCTAATCGTCCTACGTGCCCAGCATGCCCAACTTAAGTGTGGAGATTGACTACATTTTCACCTCTTACCCTTAATCCATTCACTATTCTTTCAATCTCGCTAATATTTAATCATTGGAGAAAATTATATTAAATAAAATTTAATATTATTTAATTTAAATAATATTTCATTGGGGTTATGTTAATATTATTTTCTACAAGATTAAATATTAAAATGAGGTTTTTAAATCTCAATAAAAATAATTAATAATTAAAAATTGAATATATTCTTTAGGCTTTTATAAAGAGTCAATAAAAAATCAAAATCCGAAGACACTGTCTAGTTTGCAATTGTGTTCCTTAGGAACTTTGTAATCATTATAAAGATAGCTGCCAATAATATGGGATAAAAAATGGCGAAATTAACAAATCTTGAATTTGAGATATGATATCGATGAAGATGGCATAAATTGAACTGGTCTCATTAGCTAAGTTGGTTAAGCGGTTGCCCCGGATAGGCAGAGGACCTGGTTTCGAGTCCCAGATGCGACTGAAATCTTTTTATTTTCGCGGTATGCCAGTGGTATGGCCTAACTGGGAGTTTGTCTATTTTACTTGGAAGTTACAGAAATAATCTATTTCTTTGATTATTTCATGGCCTTTATGAGATATTTTTCCAACTTTGCGTGCTAGACATAATGACTCGTGCGATGTAAGCTTCTTTCAAACCCAATAACAATAATATATAAATCATTATTGTCATATAAGATAACATGTTCGTAAGATCGTGACAAGGGGTCATCGGCTATGTCCGTTGTCAATAGTTCAGGAATACACTTTCTACCCACTGCTAATGTCACACAATCAGTTTAATGTTGCAAAATAATGACGGACGACATGAACGAGAAAAAAACATTTAAATGCTTTCGTTGCGATGTGTGTTCGTGCATGAGTCCCAGTAGTTTTACAAAATCCAACTTCAAACAATGTTAATTATTTGAAAACATAAAGGCACCCATTTTTTTAAAAAGTAAATAATTTTTTTAAAATTCTTTATTTAAGGTTGATTAATGTATTGCGAAATTTTTGTAATTAGGGGGGTTGTTAGGTATAGATGACACTCTTTACTATGCAAGCGGCCAAAGGAAAAAAACGTATATATATTTATGCATGTACAGATATAGTTATCCGCAATAATCCTTTTTTTATAGTGTTGGAAAAATCGACGCTAAAAAAAGTAGGTCGGTAGGTACTGTATTTATAACACACATCATTCAATTGTCCATGGGAACCCTTAAGGGCCAGTACTCAAAAATGATCCTAAATATCACTCTGTAAATTCTATACGGCTAGTTAGGAAAATGCATACGGTTTCAAATGACAATAATTTTCCAACCGATCTTTAAATTCTATGAAATACATCCCAAAATATATCTGCAGTTTGATAATCAGTGAAAGCAATTTTAAATGTATTACCTAAAATTTCAGTACGTATTTCATATACAATTTTAAATGGTTGCAGTTTGAGGATTATTGTCTTTTGAAACCTTACTCGTTTTCCTAATTACCCGTATATAATTTACGGATATATCATCCGTGGTATTTCTTGAGTTAGCAACCCGAAAAGTGTGTATTTTTGGATGATATCCGTCAATGAAATCTATAAACATTCCCCTTTGTTCCGTTGTATCCTTATATTCCCAATCGTCTAATTTTTGACCCTTTGTGAAAATGAACTATGTACTTCCCAATTTCAAATCGTATTCTACTATTTTCACAATCCTCCTTTCATCCCGCATCCTCTTTAATCTCATCACTATTTTAGTCTGTTTGTTCTATTGCTGACTTACGAGCTTCGTTCCCTTTCTTGACGTATCATCTTTCAATTTCCATCCTATCTCTACATACTGTTTCTCCTTCATCAAACAAATCATATCCCCATAATTTCTTCGCATATTAAAATCAGAATAGTATTCTTTCGTGTTTCACCAGCGTTTTGACGTCATAAATTCTCTCTGACGTTTGTTTGTGAATTCAAAAATACATTCCCAACTCCCCTTTCGTATTCGTATCACTTTGTTATTGGTTCCCCCATTATGATCGCATTTATAATTCAGTTCCTCTTCTCGCTGCAACTTTAAAGCTTTGGATTCTCTTTAATTCTTTATCAACCAGTTCCCACAGAGCGGGGCTACGTTTTCTAAAGATATTTCCGGAAGAATAGTTGCATCAGTTTTTTTTTACTTTTCGTCGAAATGGCATTTTTTTGTAGTTCGTACTGTAATAATCTCAACTGCCCGGAGACAGTGGGATTGTGGCGTCCTCAATTTGGGATATGATGCGAGGTTAAAGGAAGTGGGAAGGAGATGCACAATATAAAGGTTTTGTAGTAAGCATCTCTCTGTTCAGATCTATTTACTAAACACGGCTAATTCTCAAAGAGAGTTTCTCCCACTCAGTTTATCTAAAGCAGTCTCTTGAACGACGTTAAATTTGCACGGATTTTAAGATCTATGCTGGTGTTTCTCAACGTGGGGAAATTTTAATTTATTGAGGGCTAATGCCAAAATCATTAATGTTTGTTAAAAAAATGCATTTCTGTATCGCTTGTTGTTGATATTTCAACCCCGATTTTCCAAAAAAATGGCAACACCAATGTAAAAGTTAAAACGACGCGTGTTGAGGCTATGGTTACTTCCTGTGTTTGTATTGTTATGTATTTATTCGTAATGAATGAAACGCGTGGTGAGCTACCCCTTACAAACATGCAACTTTCACTTTAAAGATATTTGACCCAAAACCGTGAAATTCTTCGCCTGCGGCGCATTCCGTTTCCTCTAGAATTTTTGAAGCGTTGAAGTGGAGCATGTCACAAATTAATGAGATTGAGAAACATTGGTCTGTCTAGGCTTTGCAACAAAATATGTATTTTTTAAATATCTTTCTATGTTATCCAAGCTTAATTTGTCCTAGATAGAAGCGTATTTTGTTTTCTTTTCTGAAAATCTAGGCCAATCCAATAATAAAGTTATATGAGGGGTCAGACAGTTTTGTAAGGGAGCAGTCATCCCTTAATTATAGTGTATCGCCCTTATCCCCCTAGTCTGACTTTTATATTATAATTAAATATGGCGTGATCAGTGATCACACCACATTATCTTCACTAACACAATAATTAAATCAAGTGTTGAATTGCATATTATACAGCGTTAAATAATAATGTATTGATATTGCAACCTAGTAATACTTAATACGATCGAGTATGAAAGAGATAGCATGACTTATGGAAGTATTTTGGGTAATAACTGATTGTCTCGTCCTTCTTCACACCTCAGCCTCATAACTTTTGACATTTCCCAACAAGCCCTCCATTGATATGCTTTGTGTAACGCTAAGTGAACACGGCTAAAACCCATTTCAAGCAATGTTTCAATTCTGAATGGTGGTCTTTTAACCAGGTTGATACTAAGAGTATCTTCCACTCTGGAACGTACGCAAATATACTATATATTATTTTAAAATTAATTAATTATGAAACAGCACGAATTAATTAAATAAAATTTACTTGCGCATGCGGGGATTTGAACCCGCGATCTTCGGATTCGTAGTCGAGAGTCTTACCCCTCGACCATGGAGGCCGTAATTAAAAAAAAGCATGAAACATGTCACCATAGCTCATGCTGCAAATGAGCTTATAATAGATATGTGACTTGTAATTTCCATACAGAAAAAAGCTGTGCTAGCTTCATGACGCCAGAGCTCACCGTTCGAGAGTTTTTGCTGTTTCCAACCGTATACTAATAAAGAAACATCAACATAATATATGTGAGCCAGAAGCCTACATAAAAGATGTTCGAATAATTGATAATATTATTTATTAATTACGAGAAACCATCCAGTTCTTTCCAAGTCAATGGTCTTCCTCGACTCCTGATTGGTAATGCAATTTGCTGTAACTAACTAACGGCTACTGGAGAGGAACTGCAGCGATAAAGCAATTAAAAGTAATTTAATATTCCCTTCCATCCATCACAGTCTTCATAGAGACCTCCTCTCTCTTCTGCACTCCTGCCCCCGGCAGCGGTTAATGACCAATTAGAAGCGATCAAATAATTTAATGATTAAAACGAGAAATTATAATATACTTTTTCTTTATTTTTTGATAGTGTCAACTATTGTCTTTTTGCCATTTTATACAACTAACGAACCATCACTCCGTTTCTCCGCAGGGGTAGGCAGAGATGACGGACTGCCAAACAACTCTGTCTTGGCACACACTCTTCGCTTCATTCAAATCCATACATCGCTCATAGATACTGCTGCTATTCTGACTCTTGACATGGCCCGACTCAAGTATTTGTTTCACTTGATCGTGCCATGTCTTCCTCGGGCGTCCCCGATTTATTCTACTAATCACGTTTGTGTCGTATATCCTCCTCACACTTCTTCGTTCATTACCCTTAGATCAGCTTTGCATTCTTTGCGAATTTCAACATTTTTCACACGGTTATACATGGTTTTACCACACATACGCCTCAGGGATGTTCTTTCTACAGCACTCAGTCGACTTTCCTCTGTTAGTTCGATGCTTCACTGCCATACACCAGGGTTGGTATAAGCGCTCCATTTTGGACTGCTAGCTTCGCTTCTTTGGAATATTTGTTAGCCCTAACTGTGTTCAGTTTATATGTGTTGTTTTTTAATCAGTTTTTAGTTCCAAAAATAACCATGTACGATGAAACTCATATATTATTAATTGTTTTTGTGTTTAATTCGTAGAACTCCATTTAAAACTTGCAGAACTAAATAAATGACATTATTAAATTTGATTTACATCAAATATTGTCTTATTCGTATTCGACATTTGTTGTTCTATGTGCATATATTATTTTGTTACAGTAATAATAATATTTTAAAGTTTGATTTGTTTCTTGAAACGTGTCCCGTCGTATTTTCAAAGGTTGACAATGATGACGTCACCTGATTGTTAATCTCACCGCGGTGTAGTCTCGGGCGGTATCGAATGACGTCAGAGCCAAGTCGGAACGTTTATATTTATTGACCGTTTTTCAAAATCCTTTTATTTGCTTTTGTACAAACAGTATCGACTTGTGTTGTTGTATATCTACGAGTATATGTATTAGGTTTTTTTTAATACTGTTTTTTTCTCTGGATTACCGTAGATATTAATATTATTTTAATATTATCATCCACCCATCACAATATTTTTTTTATTAGCCCCCTCCCACTTCTGCACTCCCGCCGCCGGCAGAGGTTAATGTCTATTTAGAAGCGAAACGGTTTAATATATTAAAATTGTATTAGGTATTTAACTTTGAATGTAAAGTTTTCTTATTCTTGAGCTAACTACGATGTAATTCCAATTTACATATATCATCCAAGGATTAAAGTTTTTTAATGCGATTATCACCTATTAATACGCCGAGAGCTGTATTGTTACCTCTCCTTCTGTTACATTTCTTGTTTGAGAAAGTGGGAGAGGCTGCAGCGTGACTATCAGCGGTATGTATATCTGGCATCCTATCCCACTACCGTTTTTGCCAACATCTTTAAGGCATACTCAAGGACGCTCTACAATTATTCAAATGCCCAAAGAAACTTAAGTTCTTAGATATTAAACCCAGAATTAATCTATTTCATAACTTCCCACCATGACTAAAACCCTCGCTTAAACTGCAACGGAATATATAAATGAGTTTCTCAACTATAAAATTAAATTGCAATACGTTTTCAACGCTGCGGCATGACTTATCAACGCCGTATATTCAGACCATTCCAAAAATCTTCACTGGCTCAAATCTCCTGAAATAGTCCAGTTCAAGCATTGCTGGATGATATTTAATTCAATTATCGGAATGGCTCCGGCTTTCTTATCGGAACTGTTCATTCCTGACAATTCCAATTCGCGACAGTCAATTCTTAGATCAGCGACGTCATCAGCTATCGGAAGGTTGAAAGTCTGGAATAAACTGCCATACGATTTAAGATTGATTAAAGATTCGACAAAAATTCAAAGCGAAGCTCATCTCTTCAGTAAGTCATATCCATGAATAGTTGCAAACCCATTTTACATAGCGAAGCTAACCGGTTAGTACCTGCCTAAAGTAATTTACAGTAAAGTCTGAAACTTTTCATAGTCCTCGACATAGTAAATAACTATAAATATTAATTATTATCGATAATTTCAGATAAACCAAAGTTTTTTTTTTTAGTTTAAAAAAAAATTATATCATATCTTCCCAAGCTAAAACATTATAATTCTGAAGTGACCTGCCGGGTAAGCATGTTTCTGTTTGTGCATAATAAGATAAACCATAGCAAGTAATATTTGTACAGCGTCCTTGAGGTGATCTTTCATAAAAACGACGCAATACAATTTTTCCTATTATTAATAAATTAATTAAATAATATACTTTGTATTCACCACTTTATTAATATAAAGATATCTACACGTTTCGAAAGCTATACTTTCTTCATCAGGAGTTATACTATGAATAAATAATAAACTTATATAATATATAATTATAAACTTGTGATGAAGAAAGCATCGCTTCCGAAACATGTAGATATCTTTATTTTAATAAAGTGGTGAATACAAAGTATATTAAAATGATTTTTTTTTAATTAAAAAACCTTTGTAACTTTTTTCCACTTATTTATTTTGTGGAAAACATAAGTGGAAAAACGTTACAAAGGTTTTTTAATAAAAAAATCATTTTAATATGGAATTCCACCATGAATTGACAGTTTCAAAATTTCAAAGTATATTATTTAAGGGGAATGGCTGCGGTGCTTGTTTCATACAAAACTGAATTTTGGATTGGAGGCCAAAATACACATCCAAACGGAATGACATGTTTTTTTTAATTAAAGGTTTAGTAAATATCTAGTACGTTTGTTTTACCTTATGAAAGAATTGATTGATTTTTCGCGATTTTAGAGGCACCTTTAACAATTATTTAGGGGCTAACGGTGAATTACAAAAAGTTTTAACCCATCTGCTTTGAAAATATAATGAAATATAGCCGTTCTCCTTAATTATTTTATTAATAATGACGCCACAAAGTTTCAAAAATAGAAATATTGAAAACCAGTGGTTTGAAGAAATTATATCCTATATGATTTGTAATTTACAACAAATCGTTAACCTATGGTATCAACTCAATTTATTTGATTAATAGGTGGGAAATTTTATACCCGATAAGTACGAATAACGAACTCCTAATTTATCAATGCTCTATAAAGTGAGTTCCATGACACCTTTCTATGAACACGAAGCTTACAGGTATGAAGAGCTTCATATTTTACCCCATGTAAGAAAGATCCTTTATCAAATCACACCTCCAATGTTTCCAATTTCTGACTGCTCTAGTGCTGTAGTCTCTCGAACCTTTGTTATTTGAACACCGAGCTTAGAGGAGAGCGAGGCTTTGTATATCTCTATATGAGGAGAACCTCAGGTGCTTTGTTTAAATCAGATTACACCACCGAGCTTAGCTATTTCTCAATGCCCTGTTATTTCATTCTCATACCATGAGCAGGGGCCTAACTGGTGAACAGTATGCTCTATTTCACCCCCGAGTGGGAGTAACAGGGAGCTGCTCTATTTTCCGCTATGTGGTGGTATTTGGTATTTCACCCTGTTTCGAGAAATAGGTCATCTAATAACCCCGAAGTCTCGAGATGTGATACGGTATACTTTTGTTTAGTTCAGTTTGGCTAGAGTTTTTGACGTTTTTGTAGGTGTCGCGAGCATCCTTAATGATATAAAAAGCCTCTTCCAGGAATATATGCGAGTAAAAAATGTTCGTCCCAAATTCAAAGTTACATATTTTTTAAAAGACCAATTATTTTTAATGATCTCCCAACAAATGTAAAAGAGGATAAAACCCTTTGCGATTTATGATGACACTAATGAAATGGATCTTTTTTTTAAATATAAAAAGTACCATTTTAAGTAATTAATAATCACAGAAAAAAATCTATTGTTTCTTGCAAAATACTATTTCGTACAAATTTACATATTAACAAATCCCACAGTCGCTGCGCAGCCGGGCAGCTAACGCATGCCCAAGGTTTGCACGCTTCAACGGTTTGCCGCCGGACTAGTAAGTTTTTGTATGAACTATTTCTTTGAATAGAAAGTTTCATAGGTGCTGAATTCATATCGCACGTATGAGATTTATTTTAGACTCGCAACAGGCAACTATCCAAGCTCGATGTTAAAAGTGTGGTAAAATTATAACACAAGTTTGTAACAGTGATCATTCATAACCGAAATCTTTTTAGAACGATGCTGAAAGAACGCACTACATTATTTAATTTCTATTGGCATTTGATAGGAAACATTCGACATTCTGGTATTTTCTGTCTTTTTTGTTTACATGCAAAAGGCGTGAAAAGGAGGATAATACTGGAAGAATTTATCATGATAAAAAAATAATTTTGTTGATGAAACGGCCGATATTTCAGTATTCTTCAGGTATGTTAATCGTCCGGTTGGGTTGTCAAGATTCCTACCCGATAGCAACTTGACGAACATAAATTTATCTTTTAAAAATAATAATATTTTTATTCCGGACTACATACAGGGTTCTGCAATGCAATGTAGTCCATATAGGAATTATAGTGGACCATAAAATATAAAACATCAAAAAGAATGTAAATAAATTTACATTATGCACACATAACGTGAGTTTTTCAAGATAAATAACATTTAAAAAATTAAATAATAATAATAAGTAAAATTATATTCATATCGTAAGTACCTCTTGTGGAGGTTTTTGGAGCATCCATTTTTTTGTAATGGGGCGTTCGTTTAACCACCCGATTGCGGCTTTAATTATAATATTTCGAGAGTTTAGTAGCTTGCGTCGGGAGTTGGTCGCTTTATGCTCTCATTGTAGCAGTTTACTCTGCCTGATGCGAACATTTCGCTGGCACTGCAATACCTCAGTAACCGAATCAATTGTCTATAGGCGTTATTGTATTGGACTGTTATGGGATTCCACTGTGCTTGCGTATAGTGGATCCACAGGTCTGCTGTGTAAAGGTTGTTACAGTATGCGTTGAATGGTATTCTCTTCACAGGGCTGGTGCATCTGTAGAACCTCCTCGCTAGCATACTTGCTTGTATGCTGATGGCCTGTCTTTGACAGTCAATGTCGGGGCTATCCTTGAGATCTGCGGTGATAATATGACCTAGGTATTTCACCTCGGATAAAACTTGCAGTGTTTTGTTGTTCAGTTGTATTGGATGTTTAACCGATGGGCTTTTTTTACAGGAAAATACCATCACTACGGACTTTGTTTCATTATATAACATGTCATGTGATTAGGCTGATAATAAGCTGAGCTTAAACAGTAACTGAAATACCCACCCAAAGGCTCACTGCATAAATTCATTCATCGAACATTACAGAAACAGCTTCTCAATTATAAAATCAAAATTATTTTCTTTTCACCAAGTAACATATTTGAATAATATTTTGTCATGTCCATTGTTTTCCATATATGTATTCCTTAACTATACATCTCCACAGACATACACAGGGTCCATTCTGGTGGCTGTGAACCCTTACAAGGAGCTGGACTGTTACAATGCGGTAAGTAACCACCTAACTCTGTTATTAGTATTGTTCATTCATTTCATTCAGAACTAATACAATATTGAATGATTTGATCTTCCTTCAAACAGAAATAATTTCTCTGTGATTTATGTGTACATTAAATATTGTAAAAAAAGTTTTAGTTAAGTTCTCATTCAATTTGTTCATAGTTTATTTTGATGTTCGCTGTATTTTACTTTGAAGTTTCGATCTTTTTATTGCGATACATTTTATTTCTATTTTGATCCTTGAATTAACTTTTAATTTAAAAAAAAAACTCTGCCCGCTAGAGGGCACTGGTGTAGCATGTTGCCATTAAATGTCAGGTGCTGGAGGTATTATCATTTAAGAGTATTTGATATAAGTTATTGTTTGTTTGATTTATAGGTTTACCATTCGTCGATAGGTTGCTTAAAATGGCTTTAGCCGTGTTTGGTGACCAGATCTGAATAGCCCCACCTTTCTCCGCCCCATCTCCTTCCTCTCCTCAATACCTTCAGCCTCACAATATATACCCCAATTGGGTATCCCGTAGTCTCACTGGCTCCAGACGGTTGGAAGCAGTTGGGACTCGGTGTAGTATCGCATAAATAAAAAATAAAAATAAATGGGTCTTGTCAAATATTTTTTTAGAAATTTAATTTCTCTTAGCGTTGTGCAAGGCCCTTAAGGTGTTAAAAATTGAGGCTATAGTGTTATTATTATTATCATCAAACCCTTCCTTCCCGGTGCTGTCAACTGATTTGACATATCTCTAATTACTTTGATATTTCTGTAAATATACTAAAAACAGAGTTCATATTGTAGGCGTTCCTCAGCAATACTTATGGATTTATCGAATGCAGCAGAAAAAAAAATTGTCTAAAAATCGGAAAAAAAATTGTGAATATATATATATGTATGCCTGCGTGCGTTGATAACTTGCCGAGCGGTGCTGTAGTGGGGGAGAGGGGTATGGGGTTTCGCTCGCCGTGCTACGATACACGGTCGTCAGTAGTAGCAGGCGGTCTGCCGACTGTGATGGATGTCATCGTTCATTTTTTTATCGTTTTCTCCACTTATGCACTATATTAAACTTTTGTACGCATGTACATTATGTACTATTAATAAAATGATTTACATAAGTAATAAATGAAAACTTTTCATTTTTGTCCAACTTAAAAAAATACTAGATTCTTAATGCGTACCTTGTACACTGAGTATACAGCACCGGAGCTTTTTTCTAGCAACACAACACACTGGAAGGGTTAAATCCCCGAACGGATGTTTTAAGAGGAACGGCTGTCCTGCCTGTTTCATACATAACTTAATTTCAGATTTGTAACATTATTAAATTTGATTTACATATTAAATTTAAATACAAATTAGGTTTAGGTGAGTATTTTGGCCTTAAATCCAAAATTAAGTTTTGCATGAAACAGGCCGCGCAGATGTAAAAAATATTTGGTTTGCTCTTATAAAAATATGATTTACAAGCATTTTAAACTTGTATGAAACACTAATACAGTTTATGTACTATTTTTTTTTGCTCGATAGTTTGTTTCATAAATATAATTACTGCAGAAATCTGTCACAAAGCTCAAAAAACCTCGGTTGAATTCCCAGGCCGACGTAATTTGTTTTGGGATTTAGTTTGACCACGAATTCACCTCCAAATAAATGAAGCCACCCAACCGATTTTTTGCCACTGAAGTGTACGGTGTACGCCCCGAGTGAAGAAATTTGATAAATATATTTCATTAGCTGGACGGCTAGATCGAGTGGTAACCTTCGTATTTTCTTTTTCAATGCCTTTACGACTATTGCGAATTTGGTATAAAACGTGTCAATTCGTCTTCCCATCGTTCACCGAAACGAAGTTCTGTATGTGGTTTGGGTGTGAGTTAAAAGATCGAGGACGGACGACAAACATACAAAAGAACGACTCATCGCAAATAATGCCACAAGTCATGTCGAAAGCTCTACTAAAGCTCGGGTTAGCCAAAGCACCGTCTCGCCCGAAATTCATACAAAACATAATTTTTGGATTTGAGGCCAAAATACCCTATATATAAAGGTATAGTAAATATCTAGTACGGATTAGAAACATTTTATTTATTATTGTTTTAAATTATGAAATATAGGCCATTAAAGTAGTCAATTTTTCATGAATTTAGCCACCTATGAAAAATAATTTACGTGTATATAATAAAAAAAAAATTATTTCTCGTTGCTATGT
Organism: Halesus radiatus; assembly: GCA_022606495.2. Taxonomy (NCBI): domain Eukaryota; kingdom Metazoa; phylum Arthropoda; class Insecta; order Trichoptera; family Limnephilidae; genus Halesus; species Halesus radiatus. The sequence goes on along the minus strand of JAHDVE020006419.1, from coordinate 59,400 downwards.
AAATATGATTATATAAAATAAATTAAAACATCTTTAAAAAAATGTTTTTTCGGGTCGTTGTTTTAAATTATGTACTGCAAATTTGTGTTCCAACGTAAATAGGTCGTTTTTAATTTAAGACCACCATAATGCTTATTTTAACACTTTTTTATTTTATATTTTCATTTTAATGAAAACAACCGGATTAATTTTTTTTTAAATCGCCATTAGTCCCCAAATAATTGCTAAAGTTGCCTCTGAAATCGCGTAAATTCGATTTCTTTAACGGCCTTTATTAGTGATTTTTTTTAAAAGTACATCTTATCTTTACTAAATATTTTCTATATTTTTTGTTATAAAAATGCTCATTCCGTTTGGGTGAGTATTTTGGCCTCAAATCCAAAATTATGTTTTGTATGAAACAGGCCGCACCGCCGTTCCTCTTAAGGAGGATTCACGTCGTAAAATTCGAACGAAATCGCGCACTCCTTGTGCAGGTGGCGAAAAGGTTGAAATTCCCACTTAACACCGGCCGCGTGTTTCGATTTACGCAAGAAAAACATCACCAAAATGTGTATTTTCTTTTTATTTTGTAAAGCTCAGGAATAAATATTAAAATGTTTTTCGGTCATATTCTAAAAAACTTAATTTGCCACAATGAACAATATGACAATATCCGGTTCATAAGTAGGATATTTTGCACATTAAATATTTTATTTAGGTCTGATACTTTATTTTTTTCTAGGCGTATAAAAAGTCTCGCCAAAAAATGCCTGATTAAACGAAAGGCCAAGGTGTGTTCTACTTACAGTATTTAATTAAATCATCTGCGATATTTCTAGACCATCAAATTTTTAAACCAAAAACACATGATTTTGCATTACTTCGCATTGCATCGCCCTAATCACTTTATCTCGTGTCTTTAAATAATGCGATTCGATGTTCACTTTTATCAGTGGATATCTTTAAGTTTTTAATAGTTTATTTTTAATTGAATTACTCAACTCTTATGTTTTCAATTCACATTATGTCATCTCAGAAGGGAATTCCGAATTCCATTTTGTTTAGAGATGCTCTGTGGAGGAACTTTTTAATCAGGGAAGCTAGTGATCCTGGGTCTTAACGATTTTTTTTTTGTAGAACGAATGAAACATAAAAGCCGGCACATCATTTCACAGCAGAGCTGTTGACGAGCACAGGAACAATTCGATAAAAATACTCTTTCTCGTGCGGAAATTTCAAGCGTGTTCGAATGTTGAACGTGCGTTGGCGGGTAGAGATTGCAATCCAGATAATCCGGATTTCTGAATTTATCGAATCATTTATAGAGGAATCAGAATTTGAAACTCTGGATTTTCCAGAACGGCGCGCAATTTGCAATCCTTTCGTCGGTGCCTGAGAGGTTAATAAAGAGTTATTCGAACCACCTTACATAGAAATACCGGTAGAACAACAGCATTTCCACACGACCCCTACGCAATAACTTAATATTGTAATCCGTCTGTTAATAATATATAATAAAATGGTCAGTTTTTCTAGAGCGCCGTTTAGTGACTTGGTAAAGTTTGTAGCTTTTTTTAAATAGATATATTTGTAGACTTTTCACAGACACTGCATAGACGCAAGTATGGCTGTCAACTGAGCATAAACGTCCGCCACAACATCTTTGAGGATTTTATCCTATTCCCATTTATTTTATTTTATAACCTAAATTCCCTGACTAATTCCATCAATTTGTCGTTATCCATCTTCTCGGTTTTAGCAATATCTGCATATCTAATGATGCCAATTGACGAAGATGGCAGTGCTAACGGTATGTGTACATACTAAGTGCGCAGGCGCAGACGTGACAAGCAGTCACTAGAACGTCAAAATATTCTAACCTACAATCTCGGCCGGTGCTGACCCGTGGATGTGCGGATACATTACGCTTACGTGCGCTGTAATATAAATGTCTGTACTGTATTGTTCTTCACTGCGCGGTGCTGGTAGATGTGAATAGACGTTAAGATTTTCCCTCTCAGAGATCAGTCAACTATGATGGTGCCAGCCCGTTCAGTGCCTTATATACCATAAAACATATTTTAAACTGAGCTCTTTCTGTGACTCAAAGCCAGTGTAGGCAATCACGTAGAAGAGGAGTGATGTGACAGTATTTGGTGGCACTGCATACTAGACTAGTTACTCTTTTGACCACCCCTTGCAGTCTGTTCGAATGTACATTGAGGATGGAGATTTGATGCATTATTATTTGATGCAAACAGATTATCCGTTTTCTGTTTTATATGGGGCTGCAGACCTGAGGTGACTACCGAAATTAACAATATTGCAATTTGCATACATTTGACTTTTGGTATATAATTATTGTTTTTTCTTAAGGCTACATTTTCTTTTAAACAAAACTCACAGACAATCATAAATCGAAGTTCACATTCACATTCCGATCCTTTTAGGGAAATGAGATACTTTTTAGGCGTAAAATTATTTATATCTACACATTTCCATTGGAGTCACGCGTTTTCTTTAAAAGTGATAAATGAATGTCTCAAGGACGTACCCTCGCGACATCCATCAGACCAGTCATTCGTTCCGTCACGAATTCCATAACTTCCTGCCGCATCGCGCTATGCCATGGCCGTACGCTTTGCGTCTTAGACACATAACTTTTACGCTTTTCCTACAAAGCCTTATTTCTGCTTTCCACTTTCAAGAGAGCCATTAATCATGGCGGAAGTCACCCATCCCCTTGCAAGATATAACCCGTAATAAGAGAGGTAAAAAAATCTGACATTAGTGAAGTAGGGTTTAAGAAACCCCATCACTATTTTCTACTTATAAAGAAAATTTGATGACTTTTTGTAAATATTATTGGGACATGTTTTTTATTACTCATATTTTTTAATATTTGTTAAATAAAAAAACAGATTTTTATTTGTTTTAACACTGGTCAACACAAATAAAACATTCAAACCATCTCGGAGATATTTGCAAACGATATTTAATCGGGGTTTGACACACCCACATCAATAACGTAGGGTTAACCCTTTATAGAGCAATCTTGAAAAACGGGTACATATGTACCCACCTACGATAAGGGCTGTATTTCGTGAGAGTTACTATGAAACATGACCCTTATATGTTTAATACGTTCCCTAGGAATGCACAAACATGCCCAATGTGAGTGTTGTTGGCAGCGAAGTACGTATATACAAGAAACATGTCAGTGAGCACGTTTGTGCTGTTTGGTGTTTGCGTATTCCTATGGAATGTATCAAACATATAAGGGTCATGTTTCATTGTGTCTGTTTCGATAGCTCTGAAAAAATCCCAAATTCTGGAATGGCGGCGAAGTTAATCTGGAGAACCAGATGAGAAAAAAAGAGGTGAAGGAAGGACTGAAAGAAACACAGGAGGATGCCACGGAAATTGAATAGACCTACCTTTGTTCGTGGATATCCTCTTAATATATAGCACTTAATTCACCTTACTGAAAACTTCACTAATCCAGAATTGGCCAGCTGCTCCGAATCGCGGCGGTGAACTCCCTTGTCATCGCGCGACTAGCGCTGAGATCGAACTGTTTTCGGCCCTTTCTTGTTCCCGTGACAATAGGAATTGGATCAGTTAGGGAGGGGTGTGTAGTCAACAATTATGCATTTAAGATGCCAAAACAGTGTCTCTCATAAAATATGGCCCTTATTGTAGTTGGGTACATATGCACATATGGGTATATATATATATATGTGTGTATATATGGGGTATATTTTTCCTTATAAAGGGTTGGACACACCTTCCCTTAATATGGTCCTGCGACTCCTAGGCCCCAGACAGACCAATTATATAATTTTATTGTTTAAGAAATAATTTCGGTACGTATTTGATGTTTAATCAATTTTTATCGGAAGTAAGGAAAAATTGAGCTTACAACGTGGCAAGTCACTGGCAGGACCATGCTGAAGGAAGGTGTAACCTCTCAATTTTTTACGTGTGTTGTTTGTGGAAAAGAGGGAGAGTTCACTAAGGGGCTATCGGCGGTATGTCTGGTCCAATCAATAACACGGCGGGCCTGTAAAACGATTTCACGTGTGATAAAACAGCGAGGCTGTCAGGTTGGGAGGATTAATTGGATTCCGGAGAGTCTTGTCTATTTTTTTAAGCCGCGCACTAGTCTTTCTGGCCAATTCAGCAATCTATTGCACCCTCAATATAATAAAAGGTTTTTAACAAGTACTAACAAAATTCTGTATGATCTTATATTTTTATATATCTAATGTCACGCATTAGATGTAGTTACATTATTTTATTACTGACTACTTCTTAGTGGCGGTTTTCTGTAGAGGGCGATAGTGGAGTGAACTCTCATTAAAAAAATATGAGAAAATAAGACTAACTTGCACCATAAAATAAATAAATAAATGAATAAATAAATAATATAAGCACATTATAAACAGTGAGTCGTTAAAATTTCGTGTTTAAAAACCACGTTAGGTGCTGTGCTGAATGGATTCAGCACATATGGGCTCACAATAACCAAGCAAATACTTCATACGAAAACCAAATATCACAATCCCCCTGACGGTGAAATTAAATAACCTAGGCAGTGCCACGTCGAAGTTTCTGCGAAGCAATAGGAAAGAATGTTTGAAGACACGTGACCTTCGAAGTTTGACGAGTGTCACCGAAATGGCCATATCGGACACTTTGCCGACCGGCTGAACATTGCACCATAAGGATGCAAGTTAAATATTATTATTTTGCTTTTAGTAGTAAATATGTTTATGTTATTATTGTGACTTGTTCCTGCATTTCTCTATCCGTTTGCTTATGATGGCATTTGTGAATCTAATAGTAAAACGAACAGATCCCTTTTAGATAAGACGTTATGTTCCTAGTTAAGAAAGTTTCGACGAACGCCGTATTGTCTCTAGCCGCTAGTTATTATAATACCCCTCTCACCAACTTTATTTGAATTATGTGACTGCCGCTGTATTCAACAATTTGCCGAAGGACAACAACAGTGAGGACATTTTGATAAAATATATCAATATAACAAAGGAATCAGTGGAATGGTGCATTAATTAATAACGACTCTAAATAACTCAGTGTGCGAGCAAATCTCCAAGATGAATTGGTTGCCAACAGTTAATTTATCATTCAGATTTGGCTGATGCAAGAAAATAGACGGTAATTGCAAATCTACACACATAAATACAGCGTCTCAATAAAGATCTTAAATAAGCGCCATTTTACCATTAATGTAACATTTAAATTAAGCTCAAGAGACCGGGTAAACCGGAAAAATTTACATACTAACTTGTAAGGCCCTTGTCTGGATCCCAATGGCCGCCATCAAATACTTTGCTTTCCATTAGTAGGAGGCTCCTTCCTGTGACGCTGTCAAACAGAGACTCTCGGCCTTGTCGGGAAGCTACCGTAGCATTGCTCTAGTCCGTAAGGATGATGTCGTATCATTTGAGGTGTCGAATATCATAGAGACGGCCAGGGTAGGAATTTGTACAGTTGCAATATTTATGTTTACTTTTCAATGATGAGACTTGGTTACAAGCGATACCTTGTCAGCATCTAAAATATCAATAGTGGTATTAGAACAATGTTACTGTGTTCCATTTGTGGCGTAATTTAAGATCACATATCGACAGTATTTTTAGAAATCTCATTTAAAAGCTCAATTGCCTATTATCGCATCGTGTTGTTTTATTGGTCCATTAGAGTAGTTGAAATGATGCATCTGCTGGGTCTCGTGTTCTGGTAACGGGTGGCTTTAAGTGCTTCCGTGACTATTTTAAAACTTTTTAAACCTTTTGAATGTTGAAATCGTGTGGTCAACGTTATGCTCTAAATGAGAAGGTTAAAAACTTGGAATTGGTTTTAGAACACAATCATTGCACTCATTTTACGATGTGCCAAGCAAGTAACACTCTCGCAACCGCTTTCATCAAAATGAGCACCGCTTAGTTCAAAGTTATCCCAGATGCACAATTTCGGTGCCATCAAAACAATGGAGCATAATAAACGCTATGGCCTTATCCTTCGTGCGTGGTTTTCTTTCTGCAAAACGTTGAACTGTCAAAGTAATACATAAATAGCTCTATTTACTCGTGTGCAAGAAAAAAAACTTTAATAATATTGGTTTATGTTTGGATTTTATGTTTGATACTACTCACTTTGACTAGGTATTAAGAATTAGGTCAAGTGGCTTCTCCGCATTTTACAATGTATTCGGCAGGCGAAACAGCAATCACGAAACAAGGTCTTATTTAAAAATCTCATTTTTATCGGGGAATTCCCATTCGTGTGTCAGAAGCAGCATACTCAGAACTTTTTCACATTTGATGGTGTTCATCATGTAGGCTTTAGGTTTCCAGGACCAAACACCCCAAGATCATCCCTTTGAGAGGGTGTTCACTCAAAAGGAAATTCCTGTGTCAAACAACGAATAAAATGCAAACATACTTCGAATCTTTGAAATGTCTAGGGAACTCTCACGACCTCAATCCAATTGAAAGTTTATCGACGATAGTGAAGAAAAGTCCCAGAAAAAGTATTGCACAAAAAAAAATATTTCAGTGTTTTTATCGTTGCTTTCGTAATGATGAAGTGAAAAACGTACTTTTATTTATTTATTTGTAAGAAACAAACAGCTTTTAATACAAATATATATACAATGGAAGTTTAACAAAAGGTAAGCCAACATAGTTTCTTGTGCTAACAGCGGTTAAATACAGATGTTTTATTTATGAAGCTAACAAGATAAAGAAAAAAACAAAATAAGAAGGAAGGCGGAGAGGAAGAGGAAGATAGGATCGGGATAGATGATGCTCTCGATACATTTTGTACTCATCAATTAGTGGACGTACGTATTACTTCGGTTCGATATTTTGAAAGGGTATTGTGAAGAATGTCGATATTGTGAAATTGTGCTTATTAAAAATATGTTATTCATTAATATTTCAATGCCAAAATGTAATACAGATGTAAAAAAACAGGTTGTCAAATAACGTACTAGTACTAACTCAAATTTGTGGAAATTAACTATTATATCAAAGAAAGTGGAAAATGTTTGGAAAAACGCTTGTTCCAATTAATTCGCACACCACAGAACTTCGTACAGTTTTCCACTGAGAGTCATGTTTTACCAAACTTAGCGTTCGCTCATTGACGAAAGCTGTCATTGAAAAAGCAGATGGCACATTTGGAAGATTGGTATCTCTGATACTATGTGTGTTCATTGTACATCATAATTTACGTAATGTTGTCTTATCTATCCCGTGAAATAATAAAAGGCTCGGCGGCGGGATATTTGTGTTCGTTGAAGCCTGGTATTTGTGTTTAGATAAGGAATTTAACTTTATATATTCATGCCGTACTTACAACGTGACCTCATATCTCCCAACAGGTATGTGCGGCTGAATTTTCATTATTATAATATATTATGTATAGGTATAAAGTCGTTCGATGAAAACCCGTCAATTGATTGTGTATCTGTAATTGATATCTTGGAACTAGAAATATCTTATTTTTGACGTGAAAGTGGATGGAAGAAGAAATGTGTACCTGTAATTGATATATTGGAATTAGAAATCTTATTTTTGTCGTGAAAGTGGATGGAAGAACAAATGTGTAATTGATATATTAGAATTAGAAATATCTTATTTTTGACGTGAAAGTGGATGGAAGAAGAAATGTGTACCTGTAATTGATATATTGGAATTAGAAATATCTTATTTTTGTCGTGAAAGTGGATGGAAGAATAAATGTGTAATTGATATATTAGAATTAGAAATATCTTATTTTTATCGTGAAAGTGGATGGAAGAACAAATGTGTAATTGATATATTAGAATTAGAAATATCTTATTTTTGACGTGAAAGTGGATGGAAGAACAAATGTGTAATTGATATATTAGAATTAGAAATATCTTATTTTTGACGTGAAAGTGGATGGAAGAACAAATGTGTAATTGATATCTTGGAACTAGAAATATCTTATTTTTGACGTGAAAGTGGATGGAAGAACAAATGTGTAATTGATATCTTGGAACTAGAAATATCTTATTTTTGACGTGAAAGTGGATGGAAGACGAAATGTGTACCTGTAATTGATATATTGGAATTAGAAATATCTTATTTTTGTCGTGAAACTGGATGGAAGAACAAATGTGTAATTGATATGTTGGAATTAGAAATATCTTATTTTGTCGTGAAAGTGGATGGAAGAACAAATGTGTAATTGATATATTGGAATTAGAAATATCTTATTTTTGTCGTGAAAGTGGATGGAAGAACAAATGTGTAATTGATATGTTGGAATTAGAAATATCTTATTTTTGACGTGAAAGTGGATGGAAGAACAAATGTGTAGTGATATATTAGAATTAGAAATATCTTATTTTTAGCGTGAAAGTGGATGGAAGAAGAAATGTGTACCTGTAATTGATATATTGGAATTAGAAATATCTTATTTTTGTCGTGAAAGTGGATGGAAGAACAAATGTGTAATTGATATATTAGAATTAGAAATATCTTATTTTTGACGTGAAAGTGGATGGAAGAAGAAATGTGTACCTGTAATTGATATATTGGAATTAGAAATATCTTATTTTTGTCGTGAAAGTGGATGGAAGAACAAATGTGTAATTGATATATTAGAATTAGAAATATCTTATTTTTGACGTGAAAGTGGATGGAAGAACAAATGTGTAATTGATATATTAGAATTAGAAATATCTTATTTTTGACGTGAAAGTGGATGGAAGAAGAAATGTGTACCTGTAATTGATATATTGGAATTAGAAATATCTTATTTTTGTCGTGAAAGTGGATGGAAGAACAAATGTGTAATTGATATATTAGAATTAGAAATATCTTATTTTTGACGTGAAAGTGGATGGAAGAAGAAATGTGTACCTGTAATTGATATATTGGGATTAGAAATATCTTATTTTTGTCGTGAAAGTGGATGGAAGAACAAATGTGTAATTGATATATTGGAATTAGAAACATCTTATTTTTGACGTGAAAGTGGATGGATGACGAAATGTGTACCTGTAATTGATATATTGGAATTAGAAATATCTTATTTTTGTCGTGAAAGTGGATGGAAGAACAAATGTGTAATTGATATGTTGGAATTAGAAATATCTTATTTTTGACGTGAAAGTGGATGAAAAAGAAATGTGCACCTGTAATTGATATCTTGGAACTAGAAATATCTTATTTTTGTCCTGAAAGTGGATGGAATAAGAAATGTGTAATAATAATAATAATAATTGGATGATTTGTATGGCGCCGTTTTTGCGAAAAATCACCTCAAGGGCGCTACCTGTAATTGATATCTTGGAACTAGAAATATCTTATTTTTGACGTTAAAATGGAAGAAGAAATCGGGGATGCCGCAGAAAGACATCCCTCAAGCATCGCCCTGGTGAAAGACCACCTTTCAGATTCTAAATGTTGTTGCTTGAAATGGCTTTAACCAAGTACTTCTCAATCTTCTCCTTACCCTTCTCCCTCCCCTCCCTTAAGTCTCACGGTATACCCCAATTGCGGATGCCATGGTCCCACTGGCTCCGGCCAGCTGGGAGCAGTTAGAAAACTCTTACCGCTCTGTCACTGATGCTGTCACGTTATAACACTCGCAGTTGAAGTTGAAGTCACTGCTCTTCCCTTTATTATGTACCTATAATTAACCCGAAAAGAAGTGGAGGGGCTAGACGGTCGGCGTCGTCCTGTCCCTCGGAGGAATGTCCCTTGAGTTCGAGAGCCCTGTACGGAAATAGCACCGGTCACAGGCTATTCTTAATCGACCGAAAAATTGAATTTTATCAACCGTATTTAAAATTATGTGCAGCGATTTTATTTTGTATTCGAAGTCTTTTATATAAATTTAAATATTTTGTTCCTGTTCTCTTGAGAAATATGTTTAGTTATGTACAAAACGAAAGCTTGGTTTCTATTTTGATGGGTCGATCTGACTTGATGATGAAAAGTATGTTTTTTAATTATCTCTTAATTATCAAATTAAAAAAATCACTTGATTCATTTCTCCATTCGAGATTCTTGAATTGGACATTATGATCTAATTACGTATTATGTGCGGGAGATGTTTGATGTATTTTTGTTATGGTTCTGTTTCCAAGCACTGTCCTCTGAAGCACTAGGGAGAGAATAGGGAGAGAGAACTCCAGTCCAATTTCACCAGTTACTCCATTGGTTCGATTTATCATTTTATAATAATATTAGTGTGATCTACTTAAAAGATATACAGTTTGTCTCTCCCCTGAAGCCCTTTAAACCCTGTTTTTTGTTGTTCTTTTTTACGATGTCCCACTTCTTCGTGCTCCATTCAAGATACTTTTAGCATTCTCCGTTAGGTTCAATGACCTACAAATCATGGCATCGAGTGCTCAAGCTTCTATTCCTTTCGATATTATAGAGTAAACATATCCCCTCAGCACATGATAGCAATTTTCATCTGTCACACAGGAAACTGTCCATGTAAATGAACGTCGCCCTGCCTTGTTCTATTCTTGCTCACACTTCATCAGGAAATCATCCATTATCCTGCAACTCGAGTAAGTACTTAAAGGTATCCACCTGCTCAGTCGTTTCCCCGAATATTTCAATATAACTTTTTGCTGTTGTTTTTCCTATGACCATGACTTGAATTTTGTCGAAGATCTTCCGAGTACCTGCTATATTCATGGAGGTATATAAATCTACTCTACGTTCCTTTCAAAATCAGTGTAAAATATTGTTCCCACGCCTGAGGTAGGAAGGGGGTTGAGGCGGCTGTCGATGTCGCCCAAATCCTTCCGACCGCGAACAAACTCAACGAACGCAGTCGCCGCGCCACGAACGGCTGGCCGCCGGCCGCCGCGCCCTGGGTCATTCTATATTTTCCAGAACGACATGTCCAGTCATGTAGACATTTCGCAATTATCATTGGAGATCCATACCTGGCGAACGCTTGTAATCAACTGAAGCCCGTGTTATCTCTATGATGCCAATTGGCCTCATGTAGTTACCCATATTTCAAACGCTTATGTTTCCTCATTTGTTTACCTCAATGACTATATTATACTATTTGATGAACGACTAAGCCCGGATATTTCATCCGTAATATTAAAGTTAATGTTATCGTATACATAGATACATCATCAGCGTTACAACTCTTGGAGAGTCTTGCCTGCCTCTACTCCTGCTGTATCTCTCAACTTCCCTATCTAAATCTTCGGATACCTACAGCCACCTTACGCCAAGCCCTTCGAACACTCTTTAATCCAGCCCACCGGAGCCACACTAGTGTTGTAAATCTTTTTCTAAACGGCCCTTCAAACGGTTGGTATTCTTCTTCTTCGTATGGTGGAGGAGAGTTCTTATAGGTCATAATGGGGTGCTGAGGTTACTCATCCAGCAGACGGTATCGGGAGTTACTTAATTCAGCACAGACGCCTTCTGTGCATTATATACGCACAGCGGTTGTGACTGCGACACGGTTGCGGCTTAGTGAGGCCCACGTCTTCTAAGGGAGAGAGAACCCTGTCAGTTTAATAGTTTGCAAGAGAACAGTTGGTAACATAGAACATCATGAAGTTTGGCTAAACTAGGGCTCTAGCTATTCCACAGATGAAACAAAACAATCGGGATTTAGACAATCTACAGAAGTCATTGAGCATAGATTACAATAGTTTCTTTGTTCTAATACTAAGTTGGTGAGACTATTCTCTGAGATTAGGCACGCGAAACTTTGGGGTTATGACACTAATAATAATAATACAATCAGGGGGCCTATTCCCGTTCCTTTTAAGGAAGATTCCTTATCATTTTCCTTAGGCTTAAAGACTTCTTCATTATCTGCGGTTCCGGTTCTCTCGGATTTATTTATTTATTTATAAAATACATGATATTTAATGGAGACATTTACATGGAGTAGATACATTAGATCACCATACTAGGCGGCTGCCTGTTTCATGGTGACCAATGGAGTATAGTTACTTTGTATGAAGTCTAGTGTTAACATATGGATTTATTATATTAATTATATTAACATGCTGACAATTGGAAAAATTATAAAAGAAAGTAGATTATAGAAAGGAGAAAAAGACATGCGTATGTATTAATTAGATCACAAAAAGATATATATATTTTTTTAAATATTCTTTTTTTTTATAATGACATTCATTCAAAATATCAATATTTGTGTCGTTTTAACAAGAGAAAAACCTAATATTAAGTAAGTTACCATGTTACGAAATACGTTTTTATCAACATTAAAGATTATTAGTTATTAAGCTGTACAATAATTATAAATGGAAATGTAAATGCAAATTTATTAATTGTTTTTGTGTTTAATTCGTAGAACTCCATTTAATCTATATATAATAATGTTATTATTAAGTTCTACAAATATTTTTAGTTTTTATTATTGTGACAGCTGTTTCGGCGTTCAATGTCATTTTCAAACTGCTGTTAATCCACATTTTGACGATTTATTTATACGATTTTATTTACTCCCACCCCATTCTAATTAGGACGGGTTTTTAAAACTAATGATTTATTATCGGTAAAACCGATTTAGTTAGAAGATGATTAAAATTCTCCATTCTGTGAGATTTTTACATTTATGTGTTTCATTTAAATGATAATGTTCTCTTAATTGATTTATTTAAATGTGTTATATTGTTTTGATAATGTGAACATGCTGAGAAGCGGTGAATATATATTTTTTCCTTACTTTATTAATGTTATATTAGGATCATTCGTTCGTTTATTAATTTCTAATTGTTTAAGTAAATTTAATCTGCGATCCTTTCTTTCTATATGTAAAACAAATATTTATATATAAATCCAAATGTCACTTTTAGAAGTAGTGACCGAATAAACAGGTCATTACTATCTAGTGAGGTAGGTGCCTTTTTACAAAACGTCATTCTTTTGTTAAAATTCGTATTTATGCTATGTAAAAATAAAATAAAAATGGATAAAAATGCATTACAAAATATTGTAATTGTTTTAAAAAAATTTGGTTCAAAACCTTGCGTCACTTGAAGATATTTCATAAATTTGTGTTTTCAAATAATCGGTTATATTTACTGCGTTTCTCCGGAATTCCGAAGTTAGGCAAGAAGTTTTTAAGCTTAAGGAAAAGGATAAGGAATCTTCCTTAAAAAGAACCAGAATAGCGCTCCAGGTATTTTGGTCACATACCACGTTTGAAGGAATGTTGATCTGTGTGTGGAGAGACATTTCGGATATCTGTCGATTTTTGTCTGAAGGATTCCTATAATTTTCAATGTTTTATTTGATTTTGCATTGTTTGGTTCTTCGGTATCTTTTTAAAAGTTTTTAATACTTTATATCCTGCATCATATGCAAATACCAGATATTTTAAATGTTCCGCGAATATTTAATGTTTACGATTTATTTTCTAACTTTTTCAGCAGAATAATACGTTCGACAATTGAATTTGGAAGTCACCTCTGGGCTGGAGTTCCCAAATACTTGATAAACCTGCTAGATTCTGTGGAAAGGAGGGTGGTTCGTCTGATTGACAATCCGCTGTTAACAGACCGACTATCTCTGATGCACAGACGCAATGTAGGTATGCTGAGTCTGTTCTACAGATATTTCAATGGAGCCCACTCGAAGGAGCTAGCAGTGTTGATCCCTTCCGCGCCGGTGCACGTGCGTGAAACTCAACGGAAACGAGCGGAACATCCGTTCACGATCGATGTCGGCTTCATGAGAACGGGTCGTTTCGCCGACTCGTTTTTGTGTAAATCGGCTCGTATGTGGAACGAGCTATCGGCATCTGTCTTTCCTTCAACTTTTAATCCGGGCATCTTCAAAGCCCGCATTAACAAATTCCTTTCTACAACCCCCTCCTTAACCCGCCTCACAACGTTGCCCAACGGGGTAGCGATATAGTTACCCTGTACGTGCTCTGTACAGTGTAACTAGGAGGGTATTGTGAGGTGTTTCAGAACGGATCATTAATTATTTATTTATTGTATTATTATATTTACTTGCTTTCCTTTATTTATTTATTTTTCCACCTAATTAATTGAATATTTAAAAAAAACGGTAGCTTCGATGGAAATATGGTTGTGAGTTTATAATAGTTCCGTAAACATAGAATTCCTAGACAGAAAACGATTTGCGAATTTCGAGAGTTTCTGCAGATTCGTTCGATTTTCTGGTTTGGCCACACGGATCTATTTATATTACTAATACTGTGATTTTAGGATGAGATTAGTCCCTCTTTTGGTACACCCACCCATGGTATGGTTTGATGTTAGATTAAAAAAACATTCCCGTTTCTGGTACACCCACCCATGGCACGTGCCAACTACGTAAACACTAATAAAACAAGTGAACCAAATTAGGGACTAGAACAATTAAACAACGGCAGCTGATTGGACCGAAAATGACAATTATAATTCAAATTAGAAATTACGGTTTAAAACGAGGGAAAGCTTCTTAGATGATTTTAGATGAGAGGGGAGAAAATTTACAATAATTTGAAAATGTTTAATTTTTTTTTATTTTTTTGTACTTTATAAATTATGTATATAGAAGTAGGGGTAAAATTGACAGGTATCTGTCTTATCTATCTATCTTTTTTCTTCCTTTTGTATGTGAATACCGCACAACAGTCTCAACTGCTCCCCACCCTCCGGAGCCAGTGGGACTATGGCATCCCCAATTTGGGGTATGTTGTGAGGCTGAAAGAAGCGAGAAAGTTAATGTAATGGGGAGGAGGAAGGTTTTTAAAGTATCTGGCTATTCGTATCTGGTCACCAAACACGGTTAAAGCCATTTCATGCAACGTTTCGATTCTGAATAGTGGTCTTTCACCAGGGCGATACTGAAATTTATGCCACTCCCAACGCATATAGTTATTATATATCTCAGGTTGTATACAGGGTGTAACAGCGCATACCCGACGTAATTTTAACCGAATTGGGTTGAACTGTAGTCATAAAGCGATGTACCCAAATAAAAATAAGTAATGGCATGCGCAAGCCCCAGGAGAGATAATTATCATCAGATTGTGTCAAATGTCCCTATCATGATATACATTTCAATTTGATTTTTGTCGACTTTCAGTATAATAGCGCCGTTTTCGTGAAAAATCATGTTTTTTTTTTAAGAAACACAAATATTCCTCGATTTCGAATAACCTGACAATATTTTAAAATCTGCTACTGCTATTACATCTCAGTAAGCGGAAGGTGTTGCTTGTGTCGTGTTGGAGGACTTCATCACGACGCCTGTCACGATGTCAACTCAGCCACTGTCCGGTCAATATGGTATAATAGTTTCTTTATTTGGTAATTTCATGGCATAATTAAAATGAAAACTTTTGATAAACTCCGCGGTCGTTGCTTCGGGTCACCGGCGTATGTTTGACCTGGATTCGCGGGTCACTGCTAATTTATTATAGCGATTCTGGTCTAATAAGATGTAATCTTTTACTTTATGCTTTATATATAGCTAATGTCAGATCATTACAAAATAATTCGTTGGTTTTCATGACCGTTATAATGATTTGTTTACCACCGGGTTTGGTTTAGAACACGCGATAGTTGATCGACCGCTTGGCTTTCCTTACATTTTCTTTGGTTGTGGGTAAGATTCTTTTACTGAACATTTTCTTGAGAAAAATTAAAAATTTACATAATTCTATGACAATGCCAGATTTCGAGAAGCGCTGTCTCTGTAGATTAGATACTATCAGTATCGTCCTGGTGAAAGACCACCAGTCAAAATCGAAACGTTTTGCTTGTAATTGGTTTAGCCATTACTTCCTTATATTTTTATTCTCTATTTCCTTCCATATCCCACTACCTTCAGCATCACAACATACTGAGATGCCATAGTACTGACATCGGGGGTATTTTTCACATTCATTGGGAATTTATGATTTCACCCCGAGGGGGGGGGTATGATTTTGAAGGGTGGATTTTGATTTTTTTCCGTTAAAATGCGTACTACAATTAGAATATATTTAAGGGCATGGGTATAATTTAATTAAATCGGGAGTTTAATACTCTGGTACGTGCCGCAAGTATACTACATATTATTATAGGAATATGAATTAAATCTGAAACAACACAAATTAATTAAATCATATTTACTTGCGCACGTCGGGATTCGAGTCCGCGACCTCTGGATTCGTAGTCGAGACCCTCACCCCTCGACCACGGAGGCCGTCGAACTTAATCTAAGAAAAAAATATTAAGGATTACGTACTACATTAGTTACCGTAATCAGGTAATCATCAAAGTCTATTGAGGTAATATCGTAAACAATGTACTGTTTTGTTTCTATGACAAAAATAAATAAATTCAATTCAATTATGGGATCCTTTGAGGTTTCAAGTTGTTACGCCTTATAACATGGGTGAAAAACATCGTATCCTTGGGAATAAGGAACTGGAGGGAGGATACAGGAGACTGAGGAGTGGAGGTGGCCAGAAATATCCAAGGGTTATAGCGGCGATGATGAGGATAAAGCATTTTTACGTAAATAAACTAAATTTTTGACGTTTTTTAACAAACAGATGAAGAAACCCTCGATACAATACCAACATACAAAGCTTACTTCCGCTGCAGAACAGAAAGACCCAGCCCCGGCGTTAACTAATAAAATTGTCGTTAATTCAGCCATTTAATTAGTGCTACCATTAATCATCTCCATTCCGTTTATAGTACAAATGGCGGCCGGGGTTGCCGGAAATGTAGTCCCCAGCACGCGCGGGAACGTCACTAAATCGACACCTTAGAATAAAAAGGTTTCACCTGACACAGCAATGTTACGCGATTATGAACTCTAGTGTAACTTTGTCTAGAGCTGATTATCGCGTGAAATTGGCGTGTCAGATGGAACCCAAAGGGTCGAAATTTCGACAAGATGACGACGGCGTTCGAAATTTGAAAAGCGCGGTGAATTAAAAAGAGATAATGGCCGAATTCCCGTCCGCACGGCTCGTGACATTGGGTTCCGGGTTACGGTGTTGCCAGGGAGGAAGAAAAGTTAATTAATTAATTTTAAATGGTGTAAGGAACGAATAAGCCTGCAGTTGATTCGTTGATTGTAGTCAGTACTTACTAAAGCAATGTTGAGACCAACTGGGGGAGGTCGTAAGGAAGCGATGGATTTCTGTTGTGTTCTGATGGAATGTGTAACCCGAATGCAACATTATAAAGGAGCCATGAATTCATTAATCACCTCTCATTTTTCCAAAATAAGTGCGGAAAGCGTAAAATCTACCGTTCAGCATTGGACAGTAGAGGACCGTGCATAATCACGTGGTACATTCGTGCTGGCATTGGGTTCTTCTCAGACATGTGGAGGAAAAGAAGATATTTTGTTTTCAATCAAAAGACAATAATATGACACCGCATCATACAAAAAAGCCATCTACATTTTTTTTTCTTCCAAATAACCTCATTAAACGCCTTTTAAAGTCTGTCATCTACGTCCTGATACATCCGTATAAATTAATGAAATGCTTTATTTGCTTCATGTCAAAGTATGGAATTAAAAATATTTTAAAATGATCAATTTATTATCCCACTTAAAAGTGTTGTAACATTGAATTGATATAGAAACAAATTATAAATAAATAAATATTTACATACTCATGGAAAAAAATCCATTTTGATCAAAAATTTAATTTTCTTCAATGTTTTTATTTTATTTTTATTATTTTATTCGGATAAACACAGCTTTTCAGCCTTCATGGACTGCACGCCACTGTTAGTGCGTTCGTTAGCATGCGAATTTTGAAAAATACTTTCTTTTTCGGTGCCGCCAGTATTTCGGCAAACCCATTATTTTCATTCGCGTTGTAAGAAATGGTAACCTTTGAAACCAAAAAGAAAATGGCCCGACCTGCAGGTCGCATAATGCCTTTTCACGTCATTATTTTCGACCCATTTACCCCGGGACGACGGGTCGCCAAAGCCGAAATGGGACAATCCCCCAAAAATTGGGGCAGAAAGTAGCCACCCTTAAACCCACCCTAGTGTACACAAAGTGTTGCGGGTGACAAAAAAGAAAACGCCTTTTGCATATTTATTGCTATTTTCATTATGTATGCACACGGACGTTTTTTTTAACAATTAATTTTCTCGATCCGGTTGGTTTGTCTATATCAATTGGGTTTATAATTCAATTTCGTATCACTTAGTTTGTAAATGTAGTAATAATATGATGTACAGTGTACGTGATACATAATATTTATTTATTTATTCTTAAATTTAAATATAAAAAAAAACATTAGCCACTCATCTCACTAGGACAAGCCTGTGTTGAGATGAGCGGCTTTTCAATTTAATAGTAATTTAATAGTAATTTAATAGTAATTTAATAGTAATTTAATAGTAATTTAATAGTAATTTAATAGTAATTTAATAGTAATTTAATAGTAATTTAATAGTAATTTAATAGTAATTTAATAGTAATTTAATAGTAATTTAATAATAATAATTTAATAATAATAATTTAATAATATTAACATTTGTCACATGAGAACGGGTCGCTTCTACGACTCGTTCTTGTGTTCAACAGCTCGGCTGTGGAATGATCTACCGGCCTCTGTGTTTCCTAAATCCTATAACATGGGTCTCTTCAAGAACCAAGTTCACTCCTTCCTATCCTCTAAAAGACCCTCCACACAGCATCCCCAAAGTTGATATAGGCCTTGAGGGAAATTATTTCCTCCTTGGTCTCCTGTGTGGAGTTACTGTAAAAAAAAAAAATTGTAATCAGTGAGTAAATAATAATTAAGTAAAGTAATAAGTAAATAATACGTATTATGTAAGTGTATGACACAGTGAAAAAACCAACATTGCTTTCTTTGTTTATTGCGGATAACATCAAAATGTACATAATATAAAAGTGATATACATAATATATTAATAATGTTTTTATGTCTCCTTTTCCCTGAGATTTCTAGTAATGAAAATTTGATTTTAATGAATTTATTTATTTTATTGTCAATAAACAAGATTAATGGGCACTTTCCACGACACATATTTCCATACCGATCCCCATATGGAATCCATATCGGGACCAGTATGGAAAATCTTTGCATTACACAATCATTATTTTCATACCTACGATATCACACAGATATGGTTGCCATTAAAGAAGAAATAATATTTTGGGAAAATACGTAATGTCAAAAATTGCTACATAACCATACACATATAATATGAAAGTATCTGTCACAAAATGTAAAAAAAAAATAATTTAAAAATGCTCTTGAAATTCACAGAAACAGCCGTTCACGATAAATTAGTAATAAACACAGTTTATTTAGTCTACCTGCAATCTTTTTAATAATATTTAAAATATACATATAAATAAACACGCAATATTTCCACATAAAACGTAAAAGTTGACAGTGACAGCTGTCAAAATAGATCAAGTCCAATTTTTCATACGGAAACGATATGGAAAGATGGCCTGTATGGAATGTGCGCGAAAAGAGGTGTCGTGTAAAGAGCGCTTAATAAAGTGACATTGTACTTGCATAGAGATACATACACCCTGGTGAAAGACCACCATTCAGAATCGAAACGTTGCTTGAAATGGCAATAGCCGTGTCTAGTGACCAGATCTGAATAGCAAGGTATTTCCCAACCTTCCTCTTCCCTATCTCCTTCCCCTCCCACTCACTTCAATCTTACAACATACCGCAATTGTGGATACCATAGTCTCACTGGCTCCGAGCACTTATTAACTTTATTTATATCTACGTTTTATTTTTATTATGTTTTTTGTTCGATTAATTAATGCATTGTTGTGTCAAGTAGACCTGCGTCCATTTATAAAGAAAAAAAACTTGGTTCGGAAAGTAGAATTCTATTATAAAGTTTAGTAAGCACTGTAGTTGTTTTGTTCGAAATTTGTTTCCTTTTCGTTTGTTGAATTAACTTCATTAAAACTGTTTCTTTAAATTTGTAAAGCTCTTTGCGCTTAAAAGTAAAAACAATTTTTAAATAAGTTCATAGAAGAAATAAGAACTATGTCTTCGGAGCCTTCAGTGGCCAAGTTATAAAATTGCATTAAAAATTCGCTCAAGAATGTTTTCTTTGACTGACTAAAGGGAGAGTGGTCTAAATGGGGTGGGTGGGACGTTTAACTGACAAACAGATGGATCAAGTTGTAATCTCTCAGCTGGTACTGAATATTTCTCCTTTCAACCCAAGTTACGCTCGGTGAAAGGGACTGCATTATATACTTCTGCTTGGAAGTACTTGATTAAAATGGTAATATGTTGATTTTGAATACACTGAAATCTAGTTTATTGCTGAACATAGTGTCACGCGGACATTGGTCGTGTATATCAATCACTGACCGCCAGTCTATGCGATGATGCCAGTGCCTCGCTGACGTCACCTGAGTACAGTCGTCTTCAAGTGGGAAGAAACGCGAACCGGTTTTTAAACTGTACAATAGCTGCAATTTGCTTATGTAGAAAAATAAGAAACCATAGGAGAATACTGATATATATACCGTCGCAGGAAAGCAATATTGCTGTAACAGCCAAGGCCATGTAAAAAACGCAAGATTTTGGGGTTTATATATCAATTAAAAAACGTCATATTGACAAAACTAAGATTTCTTCCAACGTCGTACAGGTCTTATTTTTCATTGTAGAGTTACGTGATCCAGATATATCAACACAGAAAAAAACCTGTGGAATGGTTTATACAGAGCATTTTTTGGGCACTGGTGGTTACAGCAGTATGGCTTTCCTGCAACGATACACATATATATTGATATAATATAGATATATAGGGGAGATAAGTTTGATAGAGGAGGGCGAAGATGCACCTCAGACATAACCCGTTATTTTTCAATATTAATTTCATAAGACACCTATCAATTCACGCGAGCAGTGCCGCACTGAATGCTCTCATACAAATAGTAACCGCATCGGTCGACCGACGACGTCGCGCTGACGAGCTGGACCGATGGTCCTCGTACGGAGCGTGTAGCGGCTCACGCGCGGCTATCCGTTAGCGTTTGCACTACAGAGTACAGTTTCCACGATGACAAGCCTTTCTCCGATTATTGTGTAACCTATTGAAGCAAGAAATATCAATAATGCGAGTACCCTAGGTACCTATTTATTTTCCATGTATATAATTTGCCTGGCCCCAAAGAAGACATACATATAACAAATACACAAAGAATGGAATTCCTTAAATAATTTATTTTTTTAATTTTATTTAATCCAACTTTTTATCCACCAAGAAAAATATAGTATTCTATTAAGAAGAGGCAATTGATTAGTTAAGTTTAAAAAACACGTAAGGTGATAGCAACAAAGCACATATATTATTAAGTAGTGCAGATTTTTTAGCGCCATAGTAATACAGTGGGTATTTGTGTACACCCATGCAGGATTACGAAAGTGTCTGTAAATAAAAATAAACGAAATATCAGCAAAAATTTGTTCCATGGCTATTAGTGTTGGTAGAGAAGCAGCTTAGAACAAAATCTCTTAATACCATTAGTGGAACAGTGCACTGTCAATTTCCCCGGCGTAATTTCGACTTTAAATTAACTTGTAATCAGTACCCTAAAATTTTGAAAAAAACATATAAGTAGGTGTAATGTAAATTTGTCAATTTTATTACGCACAATTATTTATCCCCACTACTCAAAACTCAAAACACGTCAGCAAGAAAATAACCCAATGGTATTACGCAATTCTCATTAGGAAAAGTGATGTTATTTTTGGCGAAATTCGCTTTTCGAAAAGTGGTGTTATTTTGTTACCTGTTTAGTTAAATAAATTATTTTAGTTTTTATTTTATAATTACAGTAACAGCTTTTCGACGTGATGTTAGCTGCGTTCCAATTTTTTACTATTCAAGTTTGTCATAACCATAGACAAATAAATATTTCGAATGTATGACATCCCTTTCTTTTTTTGAAATACCAGAATACAAAAAAATTATATTTCTGATTAGATTTTGATAAATGCTAAGCCTATGTAAATTTATAAAATATTTAACTAATATTTTTCTATTTAAAAACATTATGTTTATCGTATTGCGTAATAATACTATTATTATTTTGAATTACTAAATAATAACTCTCCGACGTCCCTCTCCCCCTTAAGGCACAAGTATTTCTTTTAGAGTTTCTATATTATTTCAAGAATTGGGAGAACCATCTTAGTAAATTTTTCTTTTTTTTCATTTTCTTTTTCTTATTTAACTTACATTTTTTATTTAACTTACCTTCAACATCCATGTATTAATGCAAATATACTAATATACTGCCACTAACTGATACCAGGTATAGCCACGCGCAAGGCTTGCCAATGTGGGATTTTTTGTTTTATATACATTACACGTAGGTTTATGTAAATGTGTTCTGGGGCTCACGTCTGTATCTTTTGCGTTAGCTAACGCAAGTTAAATCGGCCATAAACAACACATTTTGACAGTTCGGTAGTCTATACCGCGCCAACACGTTAAGTTTGCGTTTACGTTAAGACACAAATCCGTAAAGCAAACGCAAGAGACGATGATGCGTTGATGAAAACTCTTAAAATGTGATGTTTATGACCGATTTAACTTGCGTTAGCTAACGCAAAAGATACAGACTTGGTCCCTAGATGTTTATATATATAAGTTAATATTAATTTTTATTTTTTTTTGTTATAAACTTTGTACCTTGTTTATGTATACGAGTATGTATGCATCAATAAATAAAAAAAATTAAAATATATATATATGAATGTTTGCTCTCATACTCATTGCAACCATGAGCGATTCAATGAAAGACGCATTAAATTTTAGATTTTTTTTTTTCGATATAGCCATGGTCTCGTTATAAGCGTGCTCATTAAAAACAGGTTTCACTTTATATTTTGTACGACCAATTTTCAAAGTTTAACAAAACACGATCAACTAGTTGTCATTATCTTGTACAACGCACACACCTTAATTATGAATACTCCGCTGTGATGTATTAAAAAAATATAAATGTCATCGTGCAATGTCGTAATTTTATTATTCCCAAAAGCCAGAGCATTTTAGTTTTTATTTGGCGGAGCGCTCTTGAGAGAATAATATTTTCATACGCGGGGTCCTTTGACGAAATAATTGTCGTGAAAGCCTGGGGCAGGTCCACTTCCGGCACGGTCCTCATTTCCGGTGGTTTTCCCGTCAATTTAAACAACAATGGCCCGCCCTAACGCCGAAAGGCGCCCAATGTATTAAAATATTTGTATCTGCGAAACTCTTTTAATTTGTGTCACTATAGGATTATACCACTGAACACAAAATCCATAGAAAATGGTCTATATCGATTTGAAAGAAAACTGATGTCGCCAATTTACATAAGACCCTTTGATTCCTAGGCCCTAGACAGACCAATGAAATTGATAATCTGCTCAAGAAAGAATTTCAGTATTTGAAAAAGCTTAATCAATTTCACCAAAAGTTTAATTTAATAAAATTGACCCTACTCGGGACACACATACACGCCCTCAACATACTTCGTCATTTTATGGAGATATCGAAAAACTAATTTTATTGTCGCTATTAATCCAGAAAAACGAACAAAAATTTCATCTCCAGGGTCAAAAAAATAAATGCTGTCAATTTTTATCAATCTGATATTCCTTTCGAAATTAATAAAAAAACCCAATGTTCCGACCATTCAAAGAAATTCCCACCATTTGGTTTTGCAAATCAAAGAACATGTAAAAACTGGAGGCAGTTTTTCAAAATATTGAAGACAAGCAAGTTTGTAAAACAGGACGTGAACCGTTAATTATACTGCCCGGAAATCTGAACGATTGCTATTAAATAAGAAATATCAAAACTCACTTCCGTTACTTCTATGTTTTCAAAAATGACGTCATGTATCGTGTACCCCTATAAGATGGTACCCATAAAAATATTAATTACAGCGGTCATAAAAGAGAAGAACTGTAACGTCTGCGCAGCTAATTTTATTTAATACATCTATAAACATTTGTTATTTGTGCTGACGTATTGCCCATCTCACTAGGTGTGAAACGCCTGTGTTGAGATGGCAATTTACAAGAGTGGTTGTTCAATTAAGTTAATATATATTACATAAATTACAAATAGATTACACTTTGGTAAATAAATAAAAAAAAATTGAAAGACAGTTGCATTTCAGTTTAACAAAAATATGATATACGAGTATAACAGGGATTGCCAGTGTGTCAATCGCGATCTACTGGTCGACCGGTAAATGGCTGAGTTGGCGTTGCGTCTGGGTCCCATCCAGGTGTCGTGAATTCAATTCTTCGACTGGCTAAGTCCTCCATCACGATACAAGAAACAACTTCCGCTTACTGTGATGGTAGTAGGAGATTTTCAAATATTGTCCGGTTATGCGTTGTTACGTAACGTCAGAAATTTCCTAAAAAGAAACTAGCCACTCGTCAACATCAACGGTAAAGCGACGCCAGCGCCACGCCCGCCAACGGAAGCTTGCCCGCCCGGCTTGCGCGCATTCTCTCCTCGCGCCCGGCCTGAAGATGACATCCCTGTTACGCGGCCAACTACGTCTCGAAAAGGAACGCGCGAGCAGCCATGTTGGCAGTTGCGAATTGCTTCTACTAGGACCCCCGTTTGCCGCTACAACCTAGACTGTAAGCTGTCTTTGTATTCCCCCTTTTTGTGTTGTAACTTATTCGAGTCCCTGTTTTCATGCCCGTTTAGAAAATATCAGAGAGAAATCACCCGTAACTTTCATTTGAGGTTAGGTTAGCCTTCTGATTATCATAACATAACTTACCGTGTCTGTACCTTCCTCTGAATAAACCCTGAGTCTGAAAGCATGTAGTAGTTTCATTTGACGAAGTATTAGAGTCCCAGTTCCCAATTATAAGACTGCCTGTCGGCTTACGACCCTGCAGAGGAGCTTCTTGGCCTGTCGAAACTGAGCTAGTCGAATGTCCAGAGCCGAGCTCCCTGGAGGGACACCACCCTCGGGGTAAGTCTGTACCAATGAACTGTCTCTCGTAACCGCTCTTTCTCAACCTTCCTCCTCTCCTTCTCCCACATCCCTAGCTCCAGTTATATTCCCATCTTAACAGCGTAACCCGGAAATGTTCATCTTTCTTTAAAAAAACGGATTTTTGGTCGTTTGCGGACCTATTGCTTCTTTAAACGAGTCAAAGCTACTCGACGTTTCATTTCTTAAAATTCGTTATTTTCCTTCTCTTTTTTACTGCTTAAATACATAATTATATTATTGTAATGATTTTTTTTGTTTCTTTTTTTTTTTTTGCATAAATTTCCGTTTTCAAAATACATACTTATGCGTATTCGGGTTTTATTATTATCTTATGATATAATTACAAGCTACGAGTATATCAGTCGACCACCATAATTCTTTTTATCAACTAGTCACTCCTATAAAAAAGTGTGGCTACCCCTTTTTATCAAAATCTAATCAGAAATATTACCTTTTTCTGACCGTTCCATTGTAGGTTTTACAAAATATTTAAAATACGAATATGAATTTTAAAGTGGAGAAAAGTATTTTTAATAATTTGTCGTTGCGTTTTTGTAAATAAACGTAACCAAAAATTTGTAATCCGCATTACAAAAAAAAAAAAACATTGTTTTTGTCACAAAAAAATAATATTTCTGATTAGATTTTGATAAATTCTAAGCCTATGTAAATTTATAAAATATTTAACAAATATTTTTCTATTTTTTTAATAGAAAAATATTATTAATTATGTTTATTGTATTGCGTAATAATACTATCATTATTTTGAATTAATAAATAATAACTCTCCGACGTCCCTCTTTCCTTAAGATGCATGGATGTTATTTGTAACTTAATAATTCATTAACTTTATTGCGTACACCACAAATGTGATAAACACATTTATTAGAGATTGTAAATATATGATGTATTATGTATGATGCTTTTATGTAAGGATTTTATTTGAGTTTCTAATAAATAAATAAAAATTATATTAATATAAACCAAAAATAATAACGAACCTAGGATACTGCCTTGAGGAACACCGTAATGGATTTGAATTGGTTCACTTGTTTCATTATATTATTTCTTCTTATGGTTAATTTTTCTTGGGGGTAGATACAGCTTTTCAGTCTTTATAAACTGCACGTCACTGTCGTCATGCCACCTAGCTGTGATTTCCAAATATTAAGTTATCCGGGGCCACCCACTGTTGCCACCACCTGGATCCCTTCCCCTATGCATAGAAAATTCCTCCGAACTAATGAAACCCAATCTTCGATCGTAGCGGTGGCCGTCCCACGTATTTAGGCATTATCGAATTTCTCGGACATTGTACCAACCACCTGTTCTTAATCATGTTTTGCTTTGTTTTCAACACACAATACATTATACCATCACAAAGGCACTCCGTAACAAAAGATACCTAATATAAAACGTACATGGTCGGCCCGTTTCAATCACGTATCATTTGTATTCTTACTTATTAACTTTCGCAAGTTCAGCGTTGGTATAGTTAAACCGAGCGTAAAGCCGGTTTACCTTATACCCACGCCATCGTTCTATGTCTAGTTTTTTCGATTTTCTAATTTTACGAGCGGTCCAATATTTTTTAAATTTTTTTATTTACTTAATATGATTATTTCTTTTTTACAGTTTGTATATAAATAAAACTTGATTCATATAGTGTAACAAAAAAAAATAGCTGTTCCTCACCATAAAGAAAAAAGGTTCTTGTGTTTGGTGAGGGATTATCGCTTAAATAATTAGATCATAACTTAAAATATTGTTGTATAATAGCAGGAAAATATGAATTAGTCGTATAAATTTAGTAATTTATCAATAGCAGGAGTATTAAAGAAAAGAAAAGAAACGCAAGGTTTGTGGAAAAAATAAAATTTAGACCGTGTTTATAAGCAGTCGATTTGTGGTCTTTTTAACTGGGGGTTCAATGAGAAATTCTATTTCATTATAATGTATCTACTTGTTGTCTTTGGGGTAATTGTCGAATACAGCGACAGTCAGATAATTTAAAGAATGTTGGTGGGAGGGGTACTATAATAACTAGCGACTTGAGACAATACGGTGTTTGTCGAAACTTTCCTAACATAATATAACGTCTTATCTAAAAGGGAATTAAATTTTGAATACGGAAACAAAAGTATGCATTATAATCTGTTCCATTTTACTAGCAGATTTACAAATGTCATATGTCACAACCGGTAAGAGAAATCCAGGAACAAGAAAAAAAAAAAAAAAAAAAAAAAAAACATACAAATATTTTCTACAAACCATAAAGAGTAAAATAATAATATTTAACTTGTATCCTTATTGTGCAAAGTTCAGCCGTCCGGCAAAGTGACACTCGTCAAACTTCGGTGGTCACGTGTCTTCAAATATTCTTTCGTTAGCGTTGGACACAAACTTCGACATAGTTCGATCTAGGTTATTTAATTTCAGCGTTGTTTCTTTTATTATTTCTGTATGAAGTATTTGCTTGTGATCGTGCACTCATATGTGCTGAATCCGTTCAGCGCAGCACTTTTTTTAATATATTTTTTTTTATATGAATACCGCACAAGAGTCCCAACTGCTCCCTACCGTCTGGAGCCAGTGAGACTATGGCATCCCCAATTGGGGAATGTTGTGAGGCTGAAGGTATTGGGGAGGGGAAGGAGAAGAGGGATAGGAAGGTGAGGAAATACCTGGCTATTCAGGTCTGGTTACCAAACATGGCTAAAAGCCATTTCAAGCAACGTTTCAATTCTGAATGGTGGTCTTTCACCAGGGTTACCATATACTGAGAGTATCTTCCACTCTGGAACGTGTGCAAATATACTATATATTATTTTATTATTAATTAATTGTGAAACAACACAAATTAATTAAATAAAATTTACTTGCGCACGCCGGGATTTGAACCCGCGACCTTCGGATTCGTAGTCGAGAGCCTTATCCCTCGACCATGGAGGCCGTCAAGGGAATCTTATGGGAATATCGCGTTGCTCTTCGACCCTAGTATTCGGTCGCGTGGATTTTAATCGCGGAATTTTAACGGGGCGCTTTTTATAATGTCCTTATACTATAATGCAAGTTAGTCTTATGTTTTCATATTTTGAATGGAAGTTCACTACACAATCGCTCGTTGGAGAAAACCGCCACTGTTTATAAGTAAGACGGTAAGTTTTATATCTATATTATGAGCTCTAGAGAAAACTTTAATCATCCCATGTAGCTCTCTATGTCTTGAATTTACAGATTTACAGCGTAATCAAACCATTATTTTCGTTTGATGTGTTCTTAGGGTTTTTACAACAAGCAAACATAACGATAATTATGTATGGTAGCCGAAACTGTATCAATCTAGATAATAATATACAAAACAAAAGAAATGCTTTGTTCTTAACAACACTTTTTAACAACACTTATGTGCTTCATTTCACTACTTTTGGCAAACAACAAAGTTATTGTTTTTACGAACAAGTATTATTCGCTATTGAGGTCACAAAAGTATTGATGATTTACTCGTAAATATCCCGTGAATTTTATATATTTTCAGTCGTATAGTGGAAGATGTAGATCTAATAGATTGTAATCGTTTTAAATTAAAGTCATTTTTATGAATTAATAATTATGAATGTTGTTAATTAAACCCAGATTTGTACGAGTTTTAACCCCTTTTTGTCTTATTGAAAAATATGAAATATGGCGGCACCTTGTTGTATTTTTTGACAATTAAAATATTTCAAAGCTCAATAGCTCATGTTGAATCTAACGTTTCCTGCCGAAAATGGCTGCTGAACGCGTTGACATTAGAAAGTGCAGACAGAAACTTGCTGAAACAAATAAACTGATTGTCTACTTTAAAGTCGGAGATTAATTTAAAAAATAGACTGTCCTTAGTTTCTAGACATCCTTATACCGTTTAACGTAAAGAGCATTCCGTCTCTTTAAAACAGTGATGCAAAATCGGCGGTCCGCCGTTCGCATGCGGACACATATTATGTATGCTACCTGCGGTTCTTTTTATACGTCCCACTTAGCTAAATAAAATATCAAATTTTTTGCGGTATTTCTGTAATAATCCACAACATTTATTGGTTTGACCTAAGGCCTACCAAAAATTTCACCTTCGGCGCTTTCTTTATCCCGGCTGTGACTAATATTTCGAATGGGTACGCGACCAAATGTTTGTTTCTGAAAACATAGTAACAGAAGTAAATTTTCTTATGTAATTATTTTTAGCAATCGTTTGAATTTAGAACAGTAAAAAAATTGTCTGCCTTTAATATTTTGAATCAGCTACATAAAATTACGAGCATTTTTTTTTTTTAGATGTTCCTTAATATTTTACAATGTAATAATTGAACAGAATTTATTGCTTTGACCTTGAAGATAACTGATTTATTAAATAATTACAGTTTTACAAAGTAATGGTATTTACATAATAAAAAAATCAACACTAGCGTCGCCTGTGACGGCAAAGTTCACAATGTCAAACTGTAGATACCCCCCAGCCCCTGGCGCCCGCGAACAAATTTAAAACTGATAATATAGCCCTCCGGGTATAAAGGTTTTGCATCACTGTCTTTAAGCCTTACGCTATTTCCACCCGAATGCATTCGAGCAAAACGATTTTAGATGCAGTTTCCCCATCTGAATGATTGCTCTGAGAATCGTGTTTTCTCCCACTGACATCAGAATTACATAGACATCCCCAAAGCAAAATCTACCCTTAACATTTTGACGTGGAGGCAAAGGTCACATGACGTCCATTTCGCGATTTTTTTTAATAAACTCTCCCATCATTCGCACGCTGACTGCCGTCTAATGATCATCGGAAGATTTTACAGAATAATGCATTGTACTAAAATAGAAGTGAGAGTACGGATATTCACAAGGAAATCGTTATTTCACTTAATTTTAAGCTTATTCAATATAATTCTTAACAGTTTTGTGACACAATCTTCTCAAACCGAAATGACGACGACGTGAGATCGTTCATGTCATCGTTTCCTGCGGTAAGTAAATTAATAAACATTTATAAAAGGGTCAAACTAAATACTGCAACAAAATATTATATTTATGTAAACAAGCCGATCTTTTTTTATTTATTGCTGTTTTACTTAAATTGGCGGTTTTGGTTAGTTTTGGATGTTGGCACGGCAGATACGGGAAGGATATTGGCGATAAATTCCCCACAATTGTAAAAAGGACGACTTGACCATTAGCAGGTTTGCTTTTCGAAGAGTAAATACTAATACTTTTCGGTGCAATGCGAGTTGCTTGCATAATGTTGGGATTTATTTATTGGAAAATCACTGAAAAGGGCATGCCTCTAGGCTCACTCCTCACCCTGATAATAAACTTGGCTTCTTCCCCTCACCTGTTAAAGCACCTCTGTTGATTCTCTTATCTGTGGTTTTCTTTCAACCACCCGCTTAAGGAGAGGGGAGAAAGGGGTGCGGTAGTAGGAGGTATCAAGAAATATCTACATATTATATTGGTCATGCTAATGCCTGCCTAAACCACCCCTTGTCTTCCCCGGGGGTTAAATTGGAATTCAACCCAGTTACCGCGATATTTATTACGGGTAAGACTATACGGATTTACCTCGGATTTGCACTGTGGTAGTTTTTACTGGTGATGAAGTTCAGCTAACTAATTCATTTCTTGTACCCAGTGGACATGTTATTTTGTGTGGGTGATCAATATAAGGAATGTACTGTCGAAGAGACATTGGATAATTGTTCACACACTTCTATATTCCTTCTCTTAGTATTCCCCAAATTAAATAAGATAGAAAAAAATTCCTTCATACATATGAACAAATCCTATGTTGGTCTTTTTCATATTATACAAATATTTTTTTTCCCTAGATCTAAAGGAATTCCATCATTGAGGTGATTTTTCACAAAAATGGCGCTATACAAATCATCCAAGTATTATATATATTACTGCATTAGAGATTAGTCACCTAGCGACAAGCAACAGTTCGACGATTCATTAAAACGTCTGTGGCCAATGAATACTATATTTATCGTCTGTTACAAAAAATAGTTTTTAATACGAATATCACAATTTACGCAAGAAACTGTTCGTTTTTTTATTTAAAAAAATAACATCACAGTAATTAACTTATTTTAATAATAACTTAAAACACGATATTAACAGAAAAAAAATCGGTGGATTTAAATTTAATACTATTCCGTATAAATTTGGTGTTAACAAATCTCATAGTCGCTGTGCACCCGGGCAGCTAGTGGATTCCCGAGGTTTGCACGCTGGCACGGTCTACCGCTGAAGCGTCACTAGTATGTTTTATATGAACTATTTCTCAGGACAGAAAGTCCCATAGTCGCTGAATTCATAACGCACATATGAAATTCATTTCGGACTCCATCTCGGGCAGTATCACCAATACGGACGGGTGAGTTTTATTAGCGCGGAATTTGAATGGCGCGCTGTTGCAAGTATGGTTAAATTGCGAGACAAGTTTGTCTTATTATCTTATCTTTTTTATGGAAGTTCACTGCACAAACGCATTTTAGATAAAATCACAATTGCCATAGTCCCACTGACTTCGAACATTTGGGACTCTTGCATGGTATTCACATATAAAATCGAAACCTTCCTCTTCCTATTCCTCAACTCCTTCAGCATTACATTATTCCCCAAATGAGGATATCATAGTACCACAGGTTCCGCAGTTAAAACTCTGCTGTTTAACATGAAAAGATTTATGATGTTATTTATGTGTACTAAAACAAAATACCTGGATTTATTTACCAATTAAAATACATAATTGTCACATCGCACCTCGGAACAGTTTATACCTACGTGAAATAATTGAGCTTACGCACTTTGACGCAATTAGTGCCTTAATGTGCGCAGGTGTGGAAGGGGCGGAGAGGGGTGGGTCGGGGAGTTGGAGGTTGTTGTATAAACAGTCCCCGGGCGCGCATAAGCTACCCGCACAGTGTCGCGACCAGCCCCTGCCTCACCTACATTACCCCTCTCCTCCCTTCACTCACGGCACATCACTCACGTCACTGCACACAGCCTGAAATCAAAAACTACCCGTATAGGGGTGTAACTTAAAAAGGATAATATATTATATTTGTACACTTGTACAGTGGACACGGGCAGATTTATTCAAGGTTTTATATCCCATGTCTTATGAATTAATTCATTTAATTGATTCACTCAATTCATAAAAAAGTATTTTCTATTTATTAGGGTTATGGTGCTGTGCCTGTCTCACTGGGGGGACCTGTGCCGAGAGTAGGCAAAGTTTACAATTTAAAGTATAATGTTATGGTAAAAAGTTTGAATCATCAATTAAACATTGTACCATACTTATCGATGTTTTAAAAATGCATATTAAAATAAAAGCATTGTAAATTGTGCTAGTATTGGATAAATAATAAAAAATACGAAAAAAGTATAAACACCTCAATGTGGTAAATAATGGTATTGTTTTTAAACATAATATTACCCGCCAAACGTAGACCGACTAAAAGTGAGTGAGTGACGCTCAACCACAGAAAATAAAGTACAAAATCACTTATCGTGACACCCTACCATAGACTAAGTATAACATCGATGCACACCAAGATTTTTACGTACTGATTTCTTCGGAAATTACTGAAACTGTCGGCTTGGTCACGCTGGGACTAAGAAACGGATTCATCGCGAGCATTGTGGAATGAATTAGGAACTTCTGACTAGTGTCGTGCAGTCACTTGACTAACTTACGTCCTATGATCAGATTCAATATCGACGGACCAGACGTAGTGACTACAACGTCACAACTGAATACGGAATACATTTCTTAATGCTTTGAATTAGGGAATACGGACTGCGATGGCGAATACAGATGAATTTAGAATTACTGAGTGGGTGATTTGCGGCGGTTTGGGTGCTGGAGAACGTGCGGGCTGCGGACAAACGATGACCTATGTGGATTACGGCGCGGGATACTGGACGATCATGCACAATAGGACAATGGCGAGTGCTAGGCCGCCCATTGCTGGGCCGTCCATTAGTATCCGCGCCGTAATTATATTGTCGCGCGTTAGAAATACGGATGGAAGGTCTAAGGAATCAAGAATTAATTCCGTGTCATATTGAGAATTAGACCGAGTATGTCATAAACTGAATCTTTTCATTTGATACATTCATTCAATTTCGCCCATGTCTATTGTACAGTATCACAAAGTTCAGAAACATTTCTCTCAAAACGATAATATGGCAGATTGGGTTTGCACCATCCACCCGTCCTGCCGGATTAAAAACTTATATTAAAATACTCCAAATACTGGCGCTAAACGTCACTTTCCTGTGAATAAAATTCTCGGACTATTATTCTTTTAAATCATCGAATAAAGAACACGATAAATGCGATGCGGGCGTATTTCGTGATACAAAATTCTGACTAATTTTTGCTTAAGTGTGAACGAAACGTAATGCGCCCTCACAAATTGATATAATTCACTGTCGTAATGTTACAACTAAGGTATGAAGAAGAACGAGACAACCATTCATAGGTCATGCTGTCTTTTTCATACTCGTTTGTCCATTTAATACGCTTGGACATATGTTAACCACACTATGTATCTTACTGACACTCATCCAATGTTGGTATTAGAACACTGAGCTGTGAAATGTTCATAACAATCGTAAATATACACTTCAAAAGTACACAAAATCAACCGCGAATATTCTCAAACTCTGAATAGGTATAGGGAATCAGCAAAACCAAACAAAATATCGGTGATGCCGACATATTGACATTTTATAACGACGATTGCATTCTGCATTCCCTCTCCCACCCCTACCCTGTCTGGCCGCATTCAGCCTGAAATCGAAAACTACCCGGTATTCCTCCCTCTCCTCTTACATTAATATTTACGGAGCGGCTGCGGCCAGAAACTGGGTCAGAAATAATAATCATCGTAATTAATCAAAGTTCCGCCGAATCACGGCGCATTGTGAGATTCTTATTTTTCTCCTGTCAACGTGACATTTCAAATATTGAAAACATCATCGGAGAACTGCTCTTAGCAATTTGCTTTCTATTTTTATTAACATTATTCAAATAAATAAAAATAAAACTCTTTACAATCACACCATGCATATCTATTTGTACGTGTGACGGCTGTATCGCCTTCAAAAAACATTTCCATTCTGTTTGATCAAATTTGACTAACTGTATCTAAAGCAGAAAATTAGTTTGTATGATACGTAAGTAGTAAAATTTTTGAACGGTGAACTTTCGCATTAAAAAAAATTATGTCCGGAATTTATACAACAGGCACAACGTAACTAGTTTTAGCTGGCAACGCCATTTCCATCATGAGCTATAGAGTATTGCAATATTGATTGAACCGCCCTACCCATTCAGACGTACATGATACGGCCGCTATATTATCGCCCGAATGCAACAAGCCGTATCCCGTACGTTCAGGTGAAAAAAAAGCTATACCCGAAACCCACAAAACATTCGTATACGTCAAGTTTGTTCCTGCGTCATCTCGTTTAGTATTTCGAGGTTAGCCGAAGCTAACAGATGTGTCGGGTATTTTCGTCTCTCCCATACAAGTTACTTCACTAGTCACACGTATTATTATTGCGAAATCTAATGAAAAAAAACCCGATTTTTTTTACTTACTTTTTGAATACGTCCCAAAGGACGGGTTGTAAAAAATAACACGAGAGCCCAAACTTCAAAACGTCAAACTGGTTCGGACTAGTTTGGAATGATAATATTTTTGTTATTGTATGCGTAGCGACGTTTGTCATAATCTTCTAATACTGTTGTTGTAGTTTGATTGTCGAGGTAGTTAAGTTTCAAGCGGTAAAATCTTTATAGATATGTACTTTAAATCGAAAAAAATATATACTCGTATGAGTACAGTTTCTACACCAGCACAGCTAGTCGCCAATTCAGCTGGTATTTCTATAGGATCTGTTCGGAAAATAAATATTTTCCCGAAGGACATTAAAACATTGACGGTCTCCGTGGTTGAGTGGTTACGATCCTTGGTTATTTCACAATTTATTCATTAAAAATAATGTGTTGTATATTTGCCGAACGTTCCAGAGTGGTAGATACTGTTAGTATTGCCTTAGTGAAAGACCATCATTCAGAATCGAAACTTTGCTGGAAATGGCTCTAGCCGTGTTTGGTGACCAGATCTGAATAGCCAGGTATTTCCCCTGCCTTCCTTCTTCCCCATCTCCTTCCCCTCCTCAATGCTTTCAGCCTCACAACATACCCTAATTGGGGATGCCATTGGGATGACACTGGCTCCAGACGGTTGGGAGCAGATGGGAGTCTTGTGTGGTATCACATTAAAAAACAAATTTAATGAAATTCATATAGTTAGTTTATAGTAATATTAATTAATTTATTTATATCTATAAATATAATGTATGGTGTTTTAAAATGTGGAGTGTAAGGTAGGTTTGAAGAGGTGATACTGTGAATGGAGTGTTATATATGTCGTGACCACCTAACTAACTAACCATCACGCCGTTTCCCCGCAGGGGTAGGCAGAGAGGGCGGACTGCCAAACAACTCGATCTTGGCATACATTTCTTGCTTCATTCACTTTCATACAACGTCTCATACATTCTCTTCTGTTATTCCGACTTCTGATATGGCCCGACTCAAGTATTTGATTCACTTGATCGTGCCACGTCTTCCTTGGACGTCTCCGGCTTCTTCTTCCATTCACATTAGCGTCATATATTCTCCTTACACTCCTTTCTTCATTCATTCGCTCTACATGCCCAAACCATCTAAGCGTCCCTTTCTTAATCTTGCTCACTACGCTTACATCAGCCTTGCATTCTTTACGAATCTCAACATTTTTCACTCGATCATACATGGTTTTACCACACATTCGTCTCAGAGATCTCATTTCTACAGCATTCAGTCTACTTTCATCCTTCCTCTGCCAGTTCCATGCCTCACTGCCATACATCAGGGTTGGTATCAGCACTCCATTGTGAACTGCTAGCTTCGCTTCTTTGGACAACTTTTAGTTAGCGCCAACCGCGTTCAGTCCTCCGTTAATGGAGTTTCCTGCATTCACCCTTCTTTCAATATCCCTATCAGTCTTTCCATCTCTCGTAAACATACTTCCCAAATACATAAACTCATCGACCTGCTCCAAGTATTCATCATTCACAACTATATTGCACACTGTTTTCGTACTCTCTCTTTCAAACACCATGACTTTAGACTTACTTACATTCATCATTAGCTCATTCTTCATACATACTTCGTTCAGCACCTCACTGGGAGAATCTGAGCTGAGGTGTTCACGCGGATGTGTTAAATGTGGTACAAGTATTTATGTGTATTGATTAGTTTTGTTTTGCTATATAAATTAGGTAGAATTTGAAGAGAAATACACTTTTTGTTTTTGTTTTGGTTACAGTAGGCACATCCTTTAAAAAATAATGAACATGTAATATAGTTAGTTAAAATTAAAATAAAATTAATGGTGATCGATTTATTAATAATTCTGTTGATCCATCCAGTACACCGCTACACAAATGAGAATATCTTTATTCTGATTTAGTAGGTACTTTGAATATCACAAAAAATATGTTTAAATTTGATATTTATTGACAGAATTATTAAAAGTTGCCAAGACGTTGTATTTTTTCCGGGGGAATTTACCCTTTACTTTGAACTCTTGAGAAGGTATTTCACAAAATTAATTAGTCTTGAAACTTGTGCCAGTTGTACGTCAATATTGTCGAAACCAATATGGGAAATTGGTAAAGCTCATAATATGACAAAATCATGCTTTTAGATTTATGCTTTCTCATTTTACCTCCATTCAACCAATTTGTTTCATTTGGCTGAGGTGACCATTTATTTTTTAAATCCCGGATAATGTTTCTGATATAAAAATCGGAAGGGGGGGGGGGTATTTAAAAACTTCTCAGATTTTTTAATTTTCTTGGCCTTAAGTCGATGGCTCGATTTCACGATAGCTGATACTCATTTGGTGTCGCCAGTTGCCCGCTTTCTGAAAATGTGTGGAGCAATTTTTAATTGACAATATTATTCGATCTCTAGAATTTTTAGTGTACTGGTTTGGGATAACGACTAACCAGAACAGAGGACCAAAAACCACTACAGTACTAGTAAAACCGGTACGAATGGTCACCTTACATTATTTGACGGAATGCGTATCATAAGCAATTGCGTTCCGTTCTGCCGACATGACAAGAGCTTTTCATTCAGACCCGTCCAATAAATGTCAAAGTTCGCCCGCGAAATTGTGATATTTGGCGCGAAAGCGGGTTAGGAAATTAGGTAGATGGGCTAGGTCGCGCATTCACTGAGTAGCTTAGGTTAGGTCATCGTTATATTGAAGAATACAGTGGCAAAGTTGTAAGATACTTGGCTGGCTAGGTAACGCTTTGCGAAGTGCAAATATAAACAAGGCGAAGCTATCGGTGAAATCACTATGTCGGTTAATCTTTAGTACGAATCGGTTTACATTATAAAAACAAAAAAAATGCTTTTTCTATATTTTCGCTTGATTATAAGCATTCATTATTAAATAAAATAAAAATTCGTTTAAAAATTATGAATGCATATTAGAAACAATTAAAAAATATACTGCTCTGTAGCTAAGATGATTTGCGACAGTTTCCATTGATTATTTTTTTTCTTTCTTACGTAAATATTAACAAAGTAAATATAAACCGCTTTTGCGCCATTGGGGTATATAAATAGAGTCTATGTAGTACGTTCCTTGCAAAATCAGTGTAAAATACTCTTCGCGCGTGAAGTATGGAGGGGGTGAAGCTGCTGTCGATGTCGCCCGAATCATTCCGACCGTGAACGAACTCAACGAACGGAGTCGCAGCACAGCTGACCGCGGCGCCGTGACCTGGAGCATTTGCCTTACCGGCGTGCCAGCTTGAAGTGTTCCTTAAGTTTTTTTTTGAACATTCAAATAGCCAATAGAATATTGATTATGGTAAAAACGAAGAAAAGTTACACACCCCATTGCTTTTTCTACCTTTTCCAGACCGACATGTCCAGTCATGTAGGCATTTTGCAGTTATCATTGGAGATGTATACCCGGCGAATGCTTGTAATCGACTAAAGCCCGTGTTATCTATAAGATGCCAATGAGCATTATTTTGGTTACCCATATTTCGAACGCTGATGTTTACTCCATCTGTTCTGCGCTTACATAAGTTAAAATAACAAGGAAACATGGTTAACTAAGGTGATTTACAGGGTGCTATTATTTTGTTTACTAAATAAATTTTGATTAAATATTTTTGTTTATTTCTAAAGTTTCTAAGGCGCACAATTTAAAATACGTATTAATATTTGAATGCTTAAACCTAGTATTTTCTTTATTGAAGCTATGGCCTGTCTCTAATAAATTATTAGCAAACTCGGAATAGTTATTATTTCGTAAACAG
This sequence comes from Halesus radiatus, assembly GCA_022606495.2. NCBI lineage: Eukaryota > Metazoa > Arthropoda > Insecta > Trichoptera > Limnephilidae > Halesus > Halesus radiatus. Next base: position 20,917 of record JAHDVE020006419.1, on the reverse strand, counting down.
AGTTCATGTTCTCTGATTCTAGTTTTAAAATTTCTAGTAGTCATACCTACATACTGTGCATCACATTCATTACATTCTAAAGTGTACATTCCGTGTTTAACCCATTTATTAGAAATGTCCTTGTTAATTTAATTTTTTTAGCTTCAAATCTTCAAACCTCCATATCACCACTCCCACTTCCACTACCCTCACCTAATAATGTCTAATTATCTGTGTACTTGTATAATTTAAGTTAGTTTTACAAACGCGGGTGAATGACACGGAAGTGTCGAAACCGGTAGCAAATAAATGAAATTAAGTAATAAATGTTACATAGTGAATAAAACTCTTCAAAAAATAACGGTTTATAATAAAAATACGCGGGACAGTGTGTATTGCCCATTCAAAATGAGTTCTAGATGACACTTTCGGTTAGTACTTGCTTGCTGGGTAGGGGGTGGCAATGTACGAAAGACGCGAGGGAGGGGTTGTCAAATTTCCTCAAAGGAAATTGCAGAGTTATCGAGTGAGGGATAAGTCTAACAGGGTAGGTATCTAAAATACATTATGCTGTGTTTCCGGTTAGTTTCTTAATCGTTTCCGTTTGGAAAAAGTCGTCGATAATATTCATTTCGCATATTTAGTAGAACTCATTTTTTTATTATTATTTTACACAACAAACACGTTATTTTAATTTTATTTTGAAGTGTGAATTTAGGTTTATGAGTGATACAACCATGTATGACCGAATTACAAATGGGAAGTTGAATACACGGAGCGGATAGATGAGAAAGGAGTGTCAGACGAATATGTTACGCGTACGTGGATACAAAAAAATAGATGCTCAAAAATTTTTTTAATATAAATCAAATTTAATAAAGTTATTAAGTATTTTTAGTTTTTATTATTGTGACAGCTGTTTCGGCGTTTAAAGCCATTTTAAAAATGTTTTTGAGTATCTACGAAATAGCTTTAGCCATGTTTTTTAACCAGGGGTCTTAGTGGTTCAAATCTAAGGCAAGAATACTCAAATATTTCGTTCGAAATTGATTTTTTTTTCATTTTAATTGTGGGTACAGTCCTTGTGTTGTGATCATGGAACTAGGATACCATACTCTTATTAGGCTGTGATGTTGATTATTTGGTATGTTTGACAAAAATGACTAACATTTGTCGAAAACTACATTGGTAAATAAATAAATGACACGTTAACCAGTGATTTTATGGTTGACGGCACTCAATAAAAATGTTTTTTTTTTAATTTGTTTCAGGACTCGGAGAAGCATTACAGGGGGCACAAACTTGGCGCCCTGGAGCCTCACATCTTCGCCCTGGCTGAAGCTGCGTATTCTTCTCTTCAGGTGACTTAATAAGACTTATCAATCTACCGTTTGCTTACATCACCTTTGACAATATCCTAAGATCCTTGGATATGGGACCAGATGTTGTGTTTCATCAAATTAGGGGTGCCATCACAGAGCTAAAAACACATAGAGCTGCCTTAACACCCAAGAAGAAACCAAAATGAGAGGGGTGAGGGGCGATCTAGACGTGCCGCCAATTTTAGTAAAACATCAAATAAGTTAAAAGGTTGCTTACAATAAGCTACAACGGCATGTACATAAAAACCGAATATTTTGTTTGACCCCTTTTATAAATGTTTTGTAATTTGATAACCGCAGTCAAAATCACGCGAAACAAACGTGGACGGCAGTGAACTAGACTGGTGCCAAAATGGGTGTCACGTGACCTTTACCTCCAGCCGTCGAAAATGTACTTAGGGCAAGTCTATTAATTCTGACGTAAGTGGGTGCCACAGTGCCACTTTCTCCGGATTTTAGACATCAGGGATAACTTCTGAAGAGGTTTATATTTTTTATCCTCGATTTTTCTCAGGCAAAAGTATTAATAATTATTTGATCCATTTTCCACATTTTGATTTGATTTGAGGTAAAAGTAAATCCTCTTTTCATAAAAGTTCATCTTTGAACGGCTGACGCTGAGTAGATAAACCGATAGAAGTGTGTTGTGCCCAAAGTAAGTCCAATATTTCTTTACTTCTGGTGAAATTATTTTTTGAGCAGGTAATCAGTTTCATCGGTCTGTCTGGGGTCTTGGTGGTGAAAGGTCTTATTTAAACTGGCGACAACCGTTTTTTTTCAAATTTGCATAAATCATGCTTCTAGGTATTTTCCGTTCAGTGGGCTCCATGATCTTTCGAAGTAAGCTCCTTTTCATAATTCTATAGATTAACAAACAAAACCTTCGTTCCTTTCCAGAATGACATGAAAAATCAGTCCGTGGTGATATCGGGCGAGAGCGGCGCTGGCAAGACGGAGACCACCAAGTTCATCCTGCAGTACCTGTGCTCGGTGACAGCGCACGGCACGGCGCACCCTGCCAGCCACCTGGACACCTCCCTGGCTTCCGCCTGGGTGGAGCAACAGATCCTCGAAGCCAACACGGTGCTAGAGGCTTTTGGTAAGCAGACTTCTCATGATGATTTTTAATGACCAGTTATCACCTGAGTTGACAAACCGATCAGTGGCTGAGTTTGCATCGCGTCTGGGTCCTACCTAGGCATCGTGGGTTCAATTCCTCGGCTAAGTCCTGCATCATTGCACAAGTAACATTTTTTGTTCATAATGATGATAGTAATAGTTTTTCAAATATTCTCAGGTTATTCCTAACCCGGGAATGTTTGTCTTTCTTATAGATGTATTTACAAACACCAATATTTTCTCCTCCAGGTAATGCAAAGACAGTCCGCAACGATAACTCCTCCCGCTTTGGCAAGTTCATGCAGGTCTGCCTGGACGGGCGGGGCGCCATCGCCGGCTGCGTGGTACAGGACTACCTGCTGGAGCAGTCCCGCATCACCTTCCAGGCCGCTCAGGAGAGAAACTACCATGTGTTTTACTATCTCGCCGAGGGCGTGAAGGTGCGATAATCTAAATTTGTTATTATTGTATTCCGTACTGAAAAGTGGGTCGAATCCCAGCACTAGAATAAGCATAGAAAGTATCTGTAAAAGTCCGTATTCTGTAATGACACAATCCAAAGTGCTTATAGATCGGTTCAAACACTGAATGAACCAGGTAACTACTTAATATAGATATAAATTCACTGAGGAAGCTACTATTTTTATTTATTTATTAGTATACCGCACAAGAGTTCAAACTGCTCTTAACCGACTATGGCATCCCCAATTATGTGGCTGGGGGAGAGGGTAAAGGAAGGAGATGTGGAGGAGGAAGGTTAGGAATATGTAGGACTGTTAGCAGAATACTACCATCTCAGGAGATACACGGGACATGCTGGGAGTAGGAAGCATCAATAGCTGTAGTCAATCGATATGAACTTACCAACTATCAATAGTTTTTTAAAAAATTTAATATAAATCAAATTTAAAAAAAAATTAAATGGAGTTGTACGAATTAAACACAAAAACAATTAATAACTATCAATAGGAATCAGGTGAAACATGGGATATGGTCTGGGCGCTTAAAGGAACTGTGCCGACTGTCTCTGTTTCAATAATAAAAGATACAGTGAAACTCACTTAAGAAGTTCCCACTTAAGAAATTTTTTTGCTTAAGAACTTTTGGTTTTTTTGGTCTATTGAAGACAGATTTTGAAAAATTGCCCAATTTATCCCACATATAAGAAGTTTTTTTCCGGTCCCTTGGAAAACCTTATAAGAGAGTTTCACTGTACTCTTAATTCAGTGTAAATAAAAATTAAAAATCGAGTAAAAAATACAGTACATAATGTACCTACCGGAAAATTGGAGATTGGTTCTATTGTATGAAAATCACTCCTGGATGTCAAGATATAAAAATACATTTGTTTATTCCTACACGATTATAGTGTAGTGTATGTACATGCACAGGGGTGCAAAAAATGTAGAATTTTAATGGATATTAATGCAAGAGATGAAGTTTTTATAATTTTCTATTTTTTTATCATTACTACCATTCTCATTCCAGAGTGACGCAGAACTGCAAGCCACCCTCCGTCTCAAGGAGGCCGCCCACTACAACTACCTGCGGCAAGGCTGTACCGGGGGCTCGGAAGCCCCCAGCCGGAGCGAGTCGGAGCGCCTGGAAGCACTGCGGCTGGCTTTCACCGTGCTGCAGGTGCCCCCGCACATGAGCGAAGGACTCTTCAAGGTGCTGGCCGCCATACTGTGGCTGGGGAACGTTGATTTTGAGGTAAATAAGAGTAATACATGTTTAAGTTTTTTTATAGAATTCCAGTTTGCCATTCATTTCAGTAATTCGGCATTATCTGGTTTTATAATAGTGAGATTCTTCTGAAAACAAGAACCATTTAGAAACCAATGGCTTCACTCCAATGTTTGACATATTTATATTTCATCAATTCTTCATCCATTAACAGTCTTCTTTCGTATGGTGGGAGATCAACGGGGATCATTCATGTCTCAGACGTAACCCTCTGAATCTCATAAATTTTGCTGGGGAATTAATGAAACATTTGTTGTCTGTATTCATTAACAGTAAATATCAACTTGCTTGATTGTAATTGTTCTTGTTGCAGGACGTGGACGGAGAAAGGTGCGCCCTGGTAGGGGGGGAGGACGGCGAGGCAGTGGTAGCAGCCGCAGCTCTGCTGGGGCTCAGTGCCCAGCGCACGGCGCAGGTCCTGCTGCAGAGGCAGATCAATGTCCGCGGGAATATCACCGAGATTCCACTGAGACAGCAGGAGGTAATTAGGATAGTCTTTTTGTTTTGTGGCCTAAAATAACTTAAGTAACTCAGCACTGAAAAAACGTGAAAATAAGAAACTAACAAAACAAATTTTCAGTAAAACATATTTTACCTTTAACACCACTTTATCGAATACATAAACCAGTGGTGCATAACCCGCAGCAACCAAAAAAAAAAAAATATTATTTTACTGCTTTGACCTTGGGCCTACAAAAATTTTCGACGGCAGCCATTTCTTTATACGCGCTGTAATACTTTTATTGAATGGGTTACATTTTATAGGGTTACAATGCTGTTTTTAAAAATATAGAAATAACAGAAATGCGTTATGATATTTCTTACTAATAGAAATCATTATAGTCTGTTTTAATTAGATGTAACGCGAGAGGAAACGTGTAAGAAAAACTGCAAGAAATGTTAATACGAGGGTGATTGAACGTATGAGGTGCCTGAACGGTGTAGGTTATTCTGAATTTGCATCACATCTAATAGATGCAAATCACTCCTTCCAGAAATCGTCATCAAATCGCAAATCAATCTGATTTTTTATAAATTGGGTTGTTTGATCTGACCTCAAGAGAAAAATGCAAGAGAATTTTAAGAAAATTTGAATAAAACTTAACCGGCTGAAATCGAGTAGTTAGCGTTGAATAACGTCTGATGGATATTTTTGAAGTAGAAACGTCTAAATTTCAACATTCAAACGTTACCCAGTCCAGTAATTTCCTTCGTATTTTGAATAACAAATGTGCGAACTTTCATCAAGAAGTACTAAATTCTGCTTCAAGGGGTGGGAAAGGGGGTGGTTTTTAGAAATCTCATGTAGAGAGTGACCTTCCTCTTGATTCGAAAGTCAAGTCTGCAAAATTTCATCAAGCTCAGAATAAAACTGTAGATTTGTATACAAAACAAACACACGCTGCCTGTGACATTCTTCTTTATATTATTATATAATTCTATTGAAGAAGAAGAAGATAGAAGATTTAAATTGATTGCACCTTTAGAAACGTATTGCTTCAATTCAACTACAGTTGTGTTCTTTATTAATGATTCTGCTTACAACATTTTTCTGCACAGAGACTTAGGGCTGGAATTTTAGTTACTTTTAAGCTCAGCTTAAGAGGTATTTATGTTCGTCAAGTTGCTATTGAGTAGGAATCCTGACAACCCAATTCTACTCATAATATTCCCGTGAATACTGAAAAACCGGCCGTTAACTGCTCTATCTTATATTCCCAAATAACAGATTTCTTAACTTTTATATAAACTAACATGAATTACTGTTTATTTATTCCAGGCCCGTGAGAATCGCCACGCAATGGCCAAGGCGCTTTACTCACGCGTGTTTGCATGGTTGGTGGCGCACATCAACCGCTGCACGCGGCCACCGCCCCCGGTGGCGGTGCGCGCCCGCTTTCTCGGTGTGCTGGACATCTTCGGCTTCGAGAATTTTGCAGCCAACTCATTTGAGCAACTCTGCATCAATTATACCAATGAAAAACTGCACAAGTTTTTCAATCATTATGTTTTTGCACTGGAGCAAGATATTGTAAGTACATATTTCATAATAGTTTGTTTGTTCTCATTAGTTTTATATCTACCGAGTTCAGGCATGCTAAAATGCCATTTTGTACAACAGCTGATCAGAGTTTTAATGTCAATTAGAAGGTAGCCAACATTATGTCTCACTGCGCTAACCGAAACTATCCTAACCTAGTTTATTAATATAGTTGTTGTGGCACAGTTTAAAAATTCAGTGATATCATTATGGTAGACTTGAAGCTTATTATTTGATTTTAAATGACAAAAATTTTCTAACTTACTTATAGGAGGGTTTCACCGCAGGGGTACAAAGAGAGGACATACCACCAAACAACTCGGTCATACTCTTCTGTTATTCTGACTCTTGATATGACTCGACTCAAATATTTGTGCCATGATCGTGCCATGTCTTCCTCGGGCATCCCCGGCTTCTTCTTCCATTCATATTAGTGTCACATATTCTCTTAACTCTCCTTTCCAAATGTCAAAATTTTATGTTTCTGTTATTATTGTATTACTCCCACTTCTAGTCAATCATTGTATTAGTACTTATAAATAACTTCCATTGTGCTGAGTTTCCCCATTGGATACTCAGAATTTGTATCCATTGAATGCCAGCGTATCCGACGGGCAACGTAAAAACAACGTAAATAAGATGGTACAATTTACAAAAAAACATAATTTTGCAAAAAACAAGTAAGATAATAATAATAATAATAGTTGGATGATTTGTATAGCGCCGTTTTTGTAAAAAATCACCTCAAGGGCGCTGTACAAATATTTCTTAACTAATTATGTACAAACAGATACAAAAAAAAATACTTACCTGGCAGGTCGCTTCAGATGAACACAGTTTTATTAGAAAAATTTATTTATAGAGATGATAGTTTTACATGGTTATTTGTTGCTCCTTTTCTATTGATGTTACATTTATTAGATGGTTGGTGGCACAAGAAGGAGTTGGTATTTATTGAAATACTTATAATTTTTAGGACTGGAAAGTATTCATAAAATGAATTTTAGGTCTCGAATATATCTATAAAATTACCTTAAAAAGCGTAAGAAGCTTTTAATAAATATTAACATTTTTTAAAATTTATTTTACACTTTGGTTATTTACAGTGTTGCGGGCTGTGGGCGCATTTGCGCACCGATGCGTGAATTTTTAATTTTATTTTTTATTTTTTTATTTAAGATATTACGAAAATTGATTCAGGCTGGCCGCACGCAAAATTTTACCCTCTGCACACTACGGAAATAATAGGCGGCGGAAGCTCGGCATTCCAGAGGTTAATAGTACGGTTCAGACTCGTTCTTAATACCCATAGATAATTGAAATAATACTTGCTTTCGACTGAATAATAAACAAGTATGTATATACGGCAAAAACGCAAAATGATTTATTTAAAGCTCAGTAAAGTTTTTGTATGATTTTTACGTCAGTTTTTTGTTTGTTCTTCTTTAAATCTAAACTAAGAACTTAGGAACTTATTTTTTATGTAATACAATATATTAATTATAAATAAAATAGGTTTTTAGGTTCTTAGGTAGGGTTTAAAAAATAAAATAAAACTCTCATAAAAACGAGCCTGAATTATTAAATTTTATTCAATTAGGAATTTTCAAGTTCTACAATAAAATGATAACTAATTTTGATCTGTCTTCTTGTCCATAGTATCGACAGGAGAGTATAGTTTTCTCCCACATTCAGTTTACTGACAACACATCCTGCTTGGAGCTGATAGAGCGGCCACCAAGAAGTCTGTTAAAACTGCTTTCGGAACAGTGTCATATGCCAAAGGTGAGTTCTATCAAATCAAATTCTCTCATCTTTCTAAAGTCATCTTTCCTCCTTCTTGCGAAAATCCTATTTCCAAGTGTTGATCTCTGTCTCATTGCGCTATATCCCATGTTTCTCCTTATTCCCTTCACAGTAGCCGTGTGCCTTTAACCTTTTCGTATCTGAAGTTAAAAATCTAATGTACGATCCGAGATCCGTGATTCTTAATACATATTCCTTTTGCAGTTTCCATCAACACTCAGATTTTAGTTAAGACAGTTTTAACTGGACGTTACCCATCTTCGACCAGCAATCAAACATTAAATAGTGCAAAACGGTAAAAGAAATATATATATGAAAGCGAGAATGATTCAAATATATTATTTTAGCCATTTCTAGTAAAATGCAGCTTTTAAGACTGCATTCGCGGCTTGTTTGCGGCGAGGAAAAGTAGTAGGGATGCGAACAGCGAAGTCGGGCATCGTGAGAGGGAGGAGAGTAATTTCGAATGGAATAATATTTTTTTAAATGTGAATCGATTACCAAATACCAATTACCGATTTAAAAATTTGTCTCCTAGAGTTGTCAATAGCCTTACTAACTCCCTCAGTAAGTTTTTATCCATATTGCGAAGTTGCCTAGCTCGTTTTGGAATGCTGCATGCGTCGTGTTATTAAATTCATTGTTGCAATTTGCAGGGTTCCGATGCCGCCTACCTAACCAATGTGCACGGCGAATTCTCCGATCACGGCTGCTTCGTAAAGGGTGAGGACCGCCGCCGCTGGGAGTCAGAGTTTGGCGTGAAGCACTACGCTGGCACCGTCACGTACTGCGTTGCCGGCTTCGTGGACAAGAACCGGGACACGCAGCAGGATGTGTTCCTCGATCATCTGAGTCGGTCGGATAACACCTTCGTTCAGGAGCTTACCACTTATCAGGTAAAGTTTGTCCTGAAAAACATGGAAGTTTGTGACTATCGAGGGTGTGCAGTTCATAGAGTCTGTAAAGCTGACCATGCCTTAAAAAAAGAAGATGAAAATTAAGTATTGGTAAATCTATGAACAAAATAAGTGATCTTATGGAAAATATACAGCACTATACAAATTACACATTTACATATTATTGGTTATACATTTGCCAAAGAATTTCTGTATTGCTTTCTGTATAGTAAAATACTATGCAGAATTATCCTGCATCATGGGGCTAGTACACACCAGCAGCAGCCAGTTATGATAATTCCCGGCCGGCCCTGATTTGTACAATGTACGTAGGATAGCACACCTACATCAGCACCGGCCGGGATCCGGCTGCTGTCTGCTTCCAGGAATAATAATAGTTATTCAAACGAATCTCTAATGTGGTCTTGAGAGCTGCCTTATAACCCCTCTGTCTATTATGCACATGCATCGTTTTTGATAATCATATTTCATAATAATAATTTTTTCTTCAGGAAAATGGCTACTCCATGGCCGGTTCTCCTCGCCCCACGAGTGGTGGGGCCTCCCCCCTGCCACCCCTACCGCCGCCCTCACCTAACACCCCTCCAGCACTTAGCAACAGCACGACGCTGTCCCTGGCGCCCCAGAGCCAGAGAGGCACCTCCAAAGGCCGCCCCACAGTGTGCGACACCTTCAGGATGCAGCTGCAACAGCTAGTTGATGTGCTGCAGGCCACTAATCCATGGTAATTTGAGAAGTATTAATAATGTGTGTGAAAGGAAAAGGGGACAGGTCAAAATAAGCTCTAACTAAATAAAATTCATATTCTCAACTTTTAGTTCTTGCTGTGTTTTTGAAATACTGAATCGCATTATTCTGAATTTAATGAAGTCCTCAGTGAGGATATCATTATTTTTTAACTCGTTATAAATAAAAGAATAATTAAATAGATAATAAAAAAAATAAAAAAATATTTTTATCTTATTTCATTTGCTTTAATAAAATTTAATTTTTCTTTATGTTTTGACTTGCCTAATTTTTCCTTGCAAGATATTATGTAACTATTGGGCGACTTCACACATTTTCATCCCCTTCTACCTTTCACAATCTTCTTTTACCAGGTTTTGGTAAAATGAGTCTCTCATTTCAAATTAATATTGGAGTTTTACCTACCATTAAAACTGTTATTATGTTGCCTTCTTGATCTAGAATATTCCTTGGTGGGAGATAGCATCTCTGTTTCTATTCGATTTCGGCTACACTTCTCCTTTCAACGTTTTCTGTGCGTTTCGTTTCCTCTGTTAACGCAATTACTGCCGCTAACATTTAGCAGTACACGCGCGGCGCTATCTTCTAGTTTCTATTGAGAACGGTTGTTTAGTCACAATGTGTTTCAATATCACAACTAAAACAAATTTTGTTTCTTCTCCTATTAATTATCAACAATGGCGTTTTTTCTTACCATTCTTTTGTGTTCTCATTATGTTGTGCAAATTTTTGCTTACCTACACAATGTCGGATCTGTCTCTTGAAGTGGTGGAGATTCCCGCATTTACGAATGCAAATGTGGGAATGCGGGTAGACATTCGTGTTCTAATTCCTTGCATAAATCCGTAAGGTGTGACAAAAACAAAAAAGTCAAAGGCATCGCTGGCGTTCACCAAGCTCCGGCAGTTCTTCTTCTAAGAGCTCTTCAAGCAGAGGTTCACGTTCCAGAAGGGGAAAGAATGTAATGGTTTCCTAGTTGCTTCGAAAAGATGCTATAAGCTTTGCTGCCACCCTGCTATTTGACGACTTTAATCCATTGAATGTTCTCTTCGTCTTAAATACTATCTTAACAAACAGACTGCAATCTTTAGAGCACAGACGTCAGGTGGGAATGCTGTCCTTGTTCTACAGGTAATTTAATGGAAGATGGTCTGAAGAACTAGCGTCATTGATCCCTTCAGCGCCGGTGCATAGTCGGGAAACACACCAAACGTGCGCCCAACATTTCCACACGGTTGACATTTGTCACATTAGAACATGTCGCTTCTACGACTCGTTCTTGTGTTCAACAGCTCGGCTGTGGAATGATCTGCCAGCCTCTGTGTTTCCTCCATCCTACAACATGAGTCTCTTCAAGACCCAAGTTCACTCCTTCCTATCCTCCACACAGCATCCCCAAAGATGATATAGGCCTTGAGGGAAATTATTTCACTCAGGGCCTCCTGTGTTGCTGAAAAAAAAAAAAAAAAATTTAAGACGAGGAGACCCATCTGGGATGTTTTGTTTTGGTTTACTCTTAGGCTATTGCATTATGGTATCTCCTACTTTATTTTAGTACCATTTATTCATTTGTTGTTCTTATTCATTTATATTTTTGTAGGTAATTGTTAATCCTTCACATGGCAGAGAGCATCTTTTTTCATTACTTAATTTTTTTTCCACTTCACTTCATCTTGGTTTTTTTAGTACTGTTTGTTTATTTGTTCTGTTTATTATATGTACCTGTATTTTTGTAGGTTATCTTAAATGTCTTGAAAACTATGGACAGTGATTTTTTTTTGTTGCACTGCTTTTTATTACTAAACTCCTTTGTCATGATTCCAGGTACGTCCGCTGCATAAAGCCCAACTCGGACAAGGCCCCGGGGCAGTACGACTGCGAGTTGGTGCTGGCGCAGTTGCGCTACCTCGGCATGCTGGACATCGTGAGGATCCGGCGCGAGGGCTTCCCCGCCCACCTGCCCGCCGCCCTGGCGCTGCAGAAGTACCGTTGCCTGCTGGCCCCCGTACCGCGTGCCCGCCTCAAGGACGTGGATGTTAATGAGGCTGTTAGGTTAGTTACCCTTTCAACAGTTCAATGACAAAACAGAACATTGAAGAAAAGTGTTGAAAAATAACAAAAAACAAACCTAACCTAACCTGTTCAATTTATCATTTTCTGTTTTGTCATTGCTCTATTGGAGTGCATTACTCTGTGTCTAGGTTATGTGTAGTTTTTCAAGTTTGACCACTAACCGGTACAAAAATTACTAGCAATGAAAGCTAGTAATTTTTATCCAAGTTTCACAGTTTTAGTACAAGCAGTATGCGGATGCATGGTTTTGCATTATGTATCCCGCAAAAAAATTAGATTGAGCATTAGAAATATAAAATCGTCAAAGAGAAACAATTTATAGATATAAAACAATCATGAAATTTAAAAAAAGGTTCACAAAATTTTCGATTAATACAAATTTTACCAGAAATTCGTCATGTCTTTTTGCCTATTATATTCTAATTTCTTTTAATGGTTTATTTTTCTTAGGGTAGGCACAGCTTTTCAGTCTTTATGGACTGCGTGTCACTACTATTTTCGTATTCTATACCTGATTATTTTGACAATGCCTAAAAAACTTCTTTGGAGAATGCTGTTTTGTTTCTATATCCTTGAAATTTAATAATAGTTGTGGTTCATAATTTGATCCCTGAGAAACTCCAAGAGTTAGTGTTATAGGTATCCCTTTATCTATTGGAAGTGGTCTGAAGTGAATCCCTGAGGTAAACCACGTCTTATTGAATTAAAATTATTATTTTATTGCCTTCAAATCAGCATTGCCTTTTTCAGATTAATAATGAAAGAAATGGGCGTGGAAGAGACACAATGGCAGCCTGGCAAGACCAAGATCTTCTTACGAAGTGGGGCGCACGCCACCCTCGAGGAGAGCAGAGCCACACTGTTGTCGCAACAGGCACTCAAGATTCAGACGGTAAATACTCACTATGTATTAGCAAAACGATGCTTGTGGAATAGTGAATGTTGTATCTCGTAAGCAGAAACATAGAGATAAAAATATTATTAATAATGTCTGTATATGACTCAAGCTCCTAATGTTATATTTTAACTACTCTTCCAGTGGTGGCGCACCTGCTTACAACGCCGCTGGTACCTCCGCCGCCGCAGCGCTGCCCTCCGCCTGCAGGCCGCCCTGCGTGGCTGGCGTGCCCGAGCTGCCTTCCTGCGCCTGCGCCGTGCTGCGCTCGTTCTGCAGTCGCACCTGCGCGGTGCCTTCGGCCGTGAGGTGGCCGCCGCGCTCCGAGAGATGCGGCGCGTGGATGAGGAGATGCGGAGAAGGGAAGCGGAGGCTGAAGCTGCGTGAGTAAAGATTGGTTCAAATAATGGAATTAAATTTTATTGCGTAAGATTGAATAACATATTTAGTGACGATGAAGTGTGACATCCAGAAATGTGCCAAATTCTTTATCTGATGATGGTATTCAGTAGTAATGTGGTCCCTAAGTATGGTAAAACCATTTACCGGTGTTAAAGAATGCAAGGTTATATTATTGAACGGGATCAAGAAGACGATTAGGGTAAAGGAAGCTTAGATGGTTTCGTAATGCACAGCGGATGGGTAGAAAGAAATAGATAAAGTAGAAGAAGATACCCCAGGAAAACATACGATCAAGAAAATCAAATACATTACTCGGGCCATGTCAAGCGTCGGAATAATAGAAGAGTATGTGTATTACACAATGTATGAATGCACATGATGCTAGGAGTGTGTCCCAAGACAAAGTGTTGTGTGGCATTTCGTATGGAGAAATGGAATGACAGTTTGTTAGTTACATAATTACCACTGTCAAAATGATTACATCTTTAAAAAAAATTCTTTGCCAATAAAATTTTTAGTAATACATAACGGTCATGTTTAATACAATTGCAAATCCTTGACAGACCATTCTGACTGACAATTTTTCATAAATTGACTCATTTCATCTTTTTCTCTAGTGCCGAAGCCGCCGCAGAAGCCGAGCTCCGCGCCAAGGAAGGCAAGGCCCTCGAGGAGTCTGAGATGCCCCCGCCCTCGGACGAGGCGGTTCCTCGCATCGGAAACTCGGTGGACCTGGACAACCTGTTTGCCTTCCTGGCCGACGTGTCCGGCAAGGGAACCGGCCAGTCCTCCTCGCACCAGACCATCCAGGAGATCGGAGACCACATGGATCAACTGGTGGGAGATTTGGATGAAGAGGTTTGTTTAATAAAAACATTAATTAACATTAGTCATGAAAAAGTAACTACACATTTGTAATAAACGCTGCTGTCTTTGTTTTTTCAACATTATTCATATTCGTCCAGGATACATATATTTTTTTAACCTTTATAGGGAATACTTCCCGTTGTGTAAGCTTATTGTCCTTTTAATTCTAGTTGGAGAATGTGCTTCAAGCAGAGATTCGCTCCCTGGCTTTGCAACGTGCCGGGCTGCCCCCTGCTCCCCAGGAGGCCCCGCCCCCTCCACCCCCCAACACACTTCCCGTTCCAGGTATGCATATACATACAAATACTTCAAATATACCGTAACATACTGTAAAATGAACTTTTGTTATCTGATATTATGTCATCAGTCTTCGTCTCTGTTGTTCGATTTATGGTTAAACATATTAACAGCCTTATCAATTGAAAGTCACAAAACTGCTTTTTTACCATTACTACAGTTTCAAAAAAATGTTTGCTAGTTTTATTTCTAATGCCTTTGGGAAAATTATTGTATTGTTGAATCATCTTTCTTTTATGATATCTGAATATTCTATATGAATTGTGCAAGTAAAACATTAATCTATGATAAGTATTCTAATAAAATGATTCTTTTCAGAAGTAATCGTAATGAATGGCTGCGCTCCTTTGCCCCCCAAGCCGGTGGAGCCTATATACGAGGCCGTCCTGCCCCGCATAGACCCTGACCTGCCTCCGCCTCCTTCCCCTCCCCCACCACCCCTCCCCCTCCTGTCCCCATCTCCGCCACCACCTCCCCCACCCATCACACCCCCCAACCCTGTGGCCAATCACGCGCCGCCTCCGATGGCAAACCACGTGCAAACGACCACACATCACATTCAAACTACGGCCAATCACATTCAGATCACAACACATCACGCTCCAGTTGTAGCCAATCACGCACCACCGATGAGCAACCATGTTCAAGCGCTGACCAATCACAGCGAAGAGATTCCCAAGCGTGTCCAGCCGCCTAGTCATCAAATGCAGGCGATGAACAATCATGTTCAAGAGCCAAGTCGCCAAATGCAAGCAATTAACAATCACGTCGAAGAAACAAATCGTCAGATACAAGCGATGAACAATCATGTTCAAGAACCGAGTCGGCAGATGCAGACGATGAACAATCATGTTCAAGCACCGAGTCATCCGATCCAGATTCCGAATCAAATGCAAGCGATGAACAATCACATGCCGCCAATGAACAATCGTGGATCGCATGCACCGATGCAGGCGATAAACAATTGTTTGCCATCCCCTCCTAGTTCTTCTCCACCCCTACCACCTCCTCCCTCTCAGTATCAGAATGCTGTTGAGAAACCTATTCCACAACAGATCTCACAACAACAACCTCCGTAAGTACTATTTTTGTTCATTCTTTCTTAAATAACCTTACTGTTCTTCAATGCCTTACCTTTCAGTTGTAATACACTCACATTTACTATTTAAATTTATTTAATTTCAGGCCACCAGTGGAGCAATCAATGATGAATGGCCATGCGGAGCCAACAAGTATAGGTTCGCCGGAACCACTGGTAAGTATTTCAATCTCTTTATTCCTCCAGTGATCTTATCTGTTTCGGATATCTTTCAATTTCAATCGGATATTATTTTTTGTTCCAGCGCACCACGGCGAACGGCATTGTGTGCGGAGAGCGAACTGCTCGCAGGAGGGGTCGAGTGGAGCGACGGTTGCAAGAAAGGAACGAGCCCGCTCCCGTCACCGCGCCGGACGACCTCCACCATGACATCTTGGAGTTTGCCGAACAACACTTCAACCAGCACCCACGGTCACCTGAAGGTTAGATTTTGTGTTCATGATTTGATGAGAGTTACAATAAGACTCCAGTGCTTTTTTTATCATATACTTGTACTACCCTATTATATCTAGGTACTCATTTATTTTATTGATCAATATAACAAAAAGCGGAACAAACAATATTGTGTCTTGTCTAATTTTTTTACAATTATGGATATGGATATAAGAAATTTCTGTAGCTCATGAATGAATGGATATTGCAAGTTAAAAATAGTTGCCCTATCCTAGAAATTCTTGACAGAATAAGCTGCCAGAGTTCACCGTTTGAGAGTTTTTGTAGCTTCAGACAACAATAAAATTACTGTTTCATATGACTATTTCTTCCAAATTACCTTGTCTCTCCCTGGTGATCAACGCAAGACATTGACAATTGAAGCTCTTTTGAAACATTTAAGTAACTACTAAAACCTCCATATAACGGACTTCAGATATAATGGACAAAATATCCGGTCAAATGTGAAAATTCTTAAAAACATTCTGTTAACGCTATACATATTTAAATCCAAGTATATATTTAGATGAGACACGAAGTGAAAAAATTACATCCATTTAGTTGGGGGTCAGACCTCCAACGCTCTATTCTACCACTTTAGTTGACCTACAACCATCAATCGTGGTTGACGTGTGACATCAAAATAATGTGGGAAAGCGATCGAACAATGGGCTTGACGTAAGGAAACGTCGGTCGGACGGCCGAGCCTTTCGACGCTGTGGTTTCAGTTGGTACAGGTGAAAGCGGTAGTACTAGTAGCACCAACAACCGCCGTAAGTGCTGCGTTTGCACAGCGGACTATTCCAAGCCCGGTCCCCCCTCACGACCCGTTTCAATGGGATATTTTATATGACATAGCGCCTCTATTTGTATAGCTCTGTAAGTGTCATCACTTGTAAACGATGGTCTGCCCATGATAATCACGTCATACCTAGCACTCAATTTTTGAATCATAATGCCATCCTGCTTGTAGACTGAACGTATTTTCTTAATAAAAAAAAAAATTTCGAAAATCTCCTTTTATAAAACAGACTTTCGGACTTTGACGGACACCTCCTCACCCGCAGTCCATTATATCGAGGTTTTTATTTTATAAATTTCACACAATCTTAAATATTTCAAAACATTATTTCAATTGCTATCTGAAAAGATTATTGTTATTGTTTTTAACATAAAGCGATTTTGCTTCATATCTACATTTGACTCAACTTCTTGACATTGCCCGCACAAAATACTTAGCAAACAAAAAGAATAGCCACGCTTTCATATACACCTTTCCTGTCCATATGAACACTTCGACGGACTCAGGTCTTCAAGAGGAGGAAGGGAAAAAAGGTTTGTCCTGTAGCACATATGACATGATAACTTTATATGTTGTGTATGTATTAGAATTGGCTGGCTTCCCATTTACCACTGCCTGTGTATCGTCAGAGGCAAACCATCACCGAGTAAGTCATTCCGATTTGCCATTCCACGGCGGCAATAAACAGTTCCATGACAAAACAAAATATTGAACAAAAGTGAAGAAAAAGAATAAACAAACGCCAACTAAGCCAACCCAACCTATTATTTTATCATGTTGTTTTGTCACAGTTCTGTTTTGTCTGGTTATTCCATAAACACGTGTTGGTAAAATTAAAATAGGATTTTTTCAATGTAAGGGAATTGTCCTACTATGAAAACAGATATGACGCATATCAAATGTTTTCCATTGGTATAAAATCGCTGCCAAATTTTTGTCTCCTGTAAAGCAGCCAAATAAGATTTACGCTATGATGGATTGGATTGCCGTTGACAATATGCATGAGTATATAATATAAGGTCATGTCCCAGTGTAGTGACTAAACTTACCACCAAAGTGCAGGATATATACATACCTCTAAATATCCATGTTTTAGGGTGAGGGGAAAGAGAGAAGTTGAGAGGGTTTATAGATATTCATTGGTGGAAACATTTCATAATAGAGGCACATTTAAATAGCTAAAAAGTATTTACTCTTCGTTAATGATATCTCCTAGTGAACAATACATACTTTTTTACAATGGTGCAAGAATTCTTCAGTATGGTCCCACCGCCGAGAGCTCTGTTGTAACTTTTCTTTCTATTACATGCATCATTTATGAGAAAGAGGGAGAGGTTACAATAAAGCTTGTCAATTTATGAAGCAACTTTGTAATAATGTTGGACTTGTTTACTAAAGCATAATTTTTTTATTATAGTGTTAAGATTGACCTTTTTATAGTTCTTTCATCATTTTCTTTTTCATAGTAGATTATATTAGTTCCGCCTTTGTCAGTTGTCATTTGTAATGTATAAAGATGAAAATTAATTAAATAATCACTTACTTTGGTATTTGACGCCACAATTCCTTTCGTTTTTTTGCACATTTGCACACAATACCATAATTACATTATATTTCATAAAAATACTGCAATCCAAAAGTAAAAAATATTTCTGAACGACCATTTTATTCAGACCAGCATTCTATTAACTGTCCCTTTACGGTGCCAGACACTCGGTTACCTGAGCCAATATTGTTTCTCCTAACGTATCAATATTTAATATTATTTTATAACCCTAAGATGTATTTTGCAGTAAAATCAACCATAATTAATAACTGTTGATAGATTGTATTATTATTTTTGGCTTAAAAAGCAATATTGTTACGAATTTGTATGGAGAAACTCGGAGTCCCGCACCGTAGATCGTGTTATAATTTGGCACCGTAAAGGAAGTGTTAAAGAGAAAAAGAGTATGCGTGAATATGAATGAAGCAAGGAGTTTGTGTCAAGACAGGGTTGTGAAGAAGAAGTCGGGGATGCCCCGTGAAGACACGACACAATCATGGCTGGGTCGTTTAAAGAGTCGGTTTGACAGGAGAGTACGGTTGTGGTGAAGTATGAATTCAAATGAAGCATGCAGTGCGTGCTAAGGAAGATATGTATGGTATCCCATCTAGTCCTGGGTCGATAGAGATCGTCCCGATCATTTTGACCCTATCACGAACTACCGATGATTGATCGGGTCACTCAAAAAAGATTCTATCATTTGATCAACTAGCTGTCGCTCAGTCAGCATCCGTGATGAGTGTCCCGAGCGATCATAGATGTATAAATTTTGTAGACCGAGCATCTCAAATCTCGCGACAGAGAAATAGAGATGGTTGAAACCTGAAATAGACTGTCATTGCGGTTCCAGTTACTGGAGACCGATACGGAACTGTTTCTTTTCTAATTATATTTCTCTGTCGAGAACGTGACTCGAAACGCCCGGTCTGGATAATTATTTATACATCTGTGATCTACTTCAACATGGTACACTACATAGCTCATTTATCTATGTATGGAATTTATTCTATGCTTTCTATTGTCTACGTCATCGATCGATCAAAGATTGGGTCCTTTTGACCCAATCACTTCGACAGTGGGTTGTGCAAAATGATTGATCAACCCAGGACTAGTCCCATCATCTTTGTTTAACCCTGGGAAGAAATGGCTCGATAGTTAGTTAGAGAATGTAAAAAAAAATTTTAATCCCAGAAACTTTTACTTTTCAAGTGAGGGCATGATGATCAGTTATTTAATTTCAGGTCTATTTGGTATCAGGGATTATTTCAATGTTAGTTTTACGATGTGGTGTTGAGAGACATGGTTGAATCCAATATTCGCAATATTTCTTATTTAATTCATAATTTTTTTAATAAAACTGATATATAGATGCCACAGTCATGTCTAGAGATGTCTTTGTTCGTCAATGTGTTAAATAGTTGACTGTCTCCACCAAATAATGACAAATTACAATGGTGTAGCAAAATGAATCATAACCAATTGTGCTTATGTGATGTTGGTATAAATCCAGGCACGATAATGGCAACACTGACCCGCAAGAACCGCTCCAAGTCACTGGAGATGATCCCCAAGTACGAGATGGTGATGTATTACAAGGGAAACACCATCCCCACCTCGCATATCCACATGGAGGACCCCGACAATGTCACCATCGCCTGCAATATCTTCAGGGTAAGTTGGAACGGGTTAACTATACATATAGAGGTTTGATGCAACAATGGCAACAATGATTTTAACAACAGTTTATAACGTTCTTGTTCATTCATTTCCCGTTCATTTATTGTTATTTTAATATATTAAACTTTATTATAATGAGCACTCTTATATTCATTTAATAATAATTTTCTTTATTCTTAAGGGAGGTTTTTTTTTTTTTGTGACACTTCACTAGAGCACCCCTGTCTGTGCTAAGCTCATACAATGGAACTATTTCGTCACCCGGTTGGGCAACGTTATGAGGCAGGTTAAGGGGGGGGGCTGCAATAGGAAGGAATTTGTTAAGAGGGTGCGGGACTTGAAGCGGCCAGTAGCTCATTCCACATAGGAGCCGACTTACACAAGAACGAGTCAGCCAAATGACCCATTCTCACGAATCCAACATCAACTGTGAAAGATTGTGTTCTGCTCGTGTCCGTCGAGTTTCACGCACTTGCACCGGGGCAGAGGGGATCAATGCTGCAAGCTCCTTCAAGCAGGCTCCATTGATATATCTGTAAAACAGACTCACCATACCTACATTGCTGTGCATTAGAGATGAAAATCGGTCTGTTAACAACAGGTTGTCAATCAGAAGAATTGCCCTCTTTTGCACAGAATCAAGCTGGTTTATCAAGTATTTGCGAGCTCCAGCCTAGAGGTGACTTCCAAATTCGACTGTTGGACATACTTGAGATTTGTATAGGGTTAGCAATTGGTCACTATTAGTAAGTGCAATTCTGCATATCCCAAATGTTGCATCCCGTACATTATAACAATATCTCTCCATAGATTACTTATGGATATACTGAACATATTTAGATGTGAAGTGGATCACTGAAAGCAATCGTATTTCACTTTGGATGTCCCCAATTCTTGAAATAATTAACAAACGTGCAAAAGGCGACATAATGTTTATGATTATGTGGTTTTAAAATAACGCAAAAATTAATCGGGTTTAATATTAACTGTATACCCTTCCTCAGATAATTATATTTTTATCTCTAATGTTTCAGGAACTGTGCAAATATATGCGAGGAGAGATGAACGCAGACCGGGAGACACAGGTCAT